>MCJB01017246.1:142121-159516 GCA_002018475.1 Nicotiana obtusifolia
AGGGGGGGGGGTGTGGGGAGAAATGACGAGAAGATATTGGAACATAAATTTGGAAGAGATGATGGAGGCAGGAGTTCATTTTGGTCATGGTACTAGGAAACAGAATCCTAAAATGGTGCCTTATATCTCTGCAAAGCGTAAGGGTATTCATATTACAAATCTTACTAGAACTGCTCGTGTTTTATCAGAAGCTTGTGATTTAGTTTTTGACGCAGCAAGTAGGGGCAAACAATTGTTAATTGTTGGTACCAAAAATAAAGCAGCTGATTTAGTAGAGTGGGCTACAATAAGGGCCCGGTGTCATTATGTTAATAAAAAATGGCTTGGCGGTATGTTAACGAATTGTCCACTACCGAAACAAGACTTCATAAGTTCAGGGACTTGAGAATGGAACAAAAAACAGGGAGACTCAACCGTCTCCCGAAAAGAGATGCAGCTATGCTGAAAAGACAATTATCTCGCTTGCAAACATATCTGGGCGGGATTAAATATATGATAGGGGTACCCAATATTGTAATCATTGTTGATTAGCACGAAGAATATACGGCCCTGCGAGAGTGTATTACTTTAGGAATTCCAACAATTTGTTTAACCGATACAAATTGTGACCCCGATCTCGTAGATATTTCAATTCCAGCGAATGATGACGTCATATCCTCAATCCAATTAATTCTTAACAAATTAGTATTCGCAATTTGTGAGGGTCGTTCTGCTATATAAGAAAATCCTGGATTAATAATAACATAATAAGATAAATAACTTACTTCTGAAATCCCTTATGGAATCGCTTACTATTTCTTAATTTCAAAAAAGAGATAAAAATAGCTGGGGATATTATGTGATTTATTAGTATTCTAAATCTTAGTTGGCATTCAAATTATCCAATTCAAGTAGACAAAGAGATTGTTGAATCAAAAAATTTTGTTTAATGTTCAATTTTTTCAAAAGGCAAGGCAATATGAATGTTCTATCATGTTCCATCAATACTCTAAAGGGGTTATACGATATATCCGGTGTGGAAGTAGGCCAACAATTCTATTGGAAAATAGGGGATTTCCAAATACATGGCCAAGTACTTATTACTTCTTGGGCTGTAATTGCTATCTTATTAGGTTCAACCACTATAGCTGTTTGGAACACACAAACCATTCCGACCGGGGGGGTCAGAATTTCTTCGAATATATTCTTGAATTTATTCGAGATGTGAGTAAAACTCAAATTGGAAAAGAATGTGGGCCCTGGGTTCCTTTTATTGGCACTATGTTTTTATTTATTTTTGTTTCTAATCAGTCAGGAGCTCTTTTACCTTGGAAAATCATACAATTACCTCATAAAGAGTTAGCCGCACCCCAGAATAATATAAATATTACTGTTTCTTTGGCTTTACTCACATCAGTGGCATATTTCTATGCAGGTCTTACAAAAAAGGATTAGGTTGTTTCGGAAAATATATTCAACCAACCCCAATCCTTTTACCCATTAACATCTTAGAAGATTTCACAAAACCTTTATCACTTAGTTTTCGACTTTTCGGGAATATCTTAGCTGATGAATTAGTAGTTGTTGTTCTTGTTTCTTTAGTACCTTTAGTAGTTCCTATACCTGTCATGCTCCTTGGATTATTTACACATGGTATTCAAGCTCTTATTTTCGCAACTTTAGCCGCGACTTATATAGGTGAATCCATGGAGGGCCGTCATTGAAATAGTCTTATTTAGCTTAGCCCAAAGCAATGTATAAATATGATGGGTGGCTCAAGAGAATTACTTAACTTAGGGAATAGAATAGGGGAGTCTAAATATACAACTATTTTATATATGACCTAGAGTCATAGCAAAAAAATCACGATGATATTAGAGAGTAAGGGGAAAAAGATCTAAAAAAAGATCTTTTTCCTAAAATTCCTCTTTCCTTCACTTAATATCATACTTCGTCTCAATGAATATTTACTTTAGATTGCTTAGTCCATCTCATTATTAATTCATTGTTAAAACAATTTGAATATAAGAATTTTTGTCAATAACTAAAATTCTTGTTGTATAGTTTTACGACGTGTAATTAAATTAAATAAAATAAAAAAGGGCGAAACGATTTTCCTTTCAGTTGATTTTATTCAATGATTGACCAAAATATTAATAATTAATAAATAAATTATTCATTTTTATTAATAAATTGCATGAACTTAGATCAATCAAATAATGATATTTCTATACATATGGAATTATTCGAACTAATCAATTTGTCCATTTAGATTTATCTAGGTGGAATAATAAGAAAAGGTAAGGTTCAAAAGAATTTACAAAAAAGGAATTTTTTTTAGTATTTTAGCAAGGGTCGGTTAGGAGAGGGAGGTATCTGTAATTGAATAACTATAAGCCAACCCTTCTAGTTGTTTTTTGACGCTTGATTCTCGAATAGGATTGAATCTAAGATGAATGCTTGGTTTGCGTTATGGAAGAAAGACATGTATATGTGATATTAGATATTGACCAGTGCTAGTTATATATGAAATGAACTAAAGATATATTTTACTACTCTAGTGGATTCTAATAGACTAGAAGTCCTTCTGGCCCCTTGTGACTGTGAATTGAATGAATAAACAGATGAAATCAAGAAATAATTCAACTAACAGTTCGAACCAAGAAATGAAAGAACGAAAGTCGTATGGGTTCACAAAGACTCTGTGGCTAAAAAGTAAAAAAGATATATCGAAGTAGTTCTAATGATTCAATAATCTTATTACTTCAATCCGAAGTTCTTAGTTACTTCGACTGGATGAGTCCTAGCGAGGGAATAATTTAGTTACTTCGACTGGATGAATCCTAGAGAGGGAATAATTAAGTAATAACTCATTGATTGAGTGTATCATTAACCATTTCTTTTTTTTTTTGGTACGAGGAACTTATCATGAATCCACTGATTTCTGCCGCTTCCGTTATTGCTGCTGGATTGGCCGTATGGCTTGCTTCTATTGGACTGGAGTTGGTCAAGGGACTGCTGCTGGTCAAGCTGTAGAGGGTATCGCGAGACAGCCTGAGGCAGAGGGAAAAAAAACGAGGTACGCTATTGCTTAATCTAGCTTTTATGGAAGCTTTAACAATTTATGGACTAGTTGTAGAATTAGCACTTTTATTCCTTTTGTTTAATCTTAGCTTAGAAATCTGAAATATAAATACATTTTTCATATTTTATTGCCTTCGACTTGTCGTTTTCTTTTTCAAATTCTATCAAGATTTCCCTCCTCCAATTCTTTATTCTTTGAGAAAAGAACCTACAGGAAAGGTTGATTTGCGGATGAGGAATTAGCATACTGACTTGCTTTCATCCTTCCCGTTCATAGACCAAGGGAAACTCTTTTAGTAAGTGTTAGTGTTCCAATAACCAATAAAAGGGCTAGTTCATTAGTTCATAATTTATAACTAACTCGAATATTTTTTATTATTTGACTCAATTTCAGAAAAAATAAAAGAATAAATAAAAAGAGGGGCGAAGTGCTACAAAAAGAAATCTGTTCGATTTTTTAGTCTATTTATAAGAGGATATCATATGAAAAACCTAACCAATTCTTTCGTTTCTTTGGGCCACTGGCCATCTGCCGGGAGTTTCGGGTTTAATACCGATATTTTAGTAACAAATCCAATAAATCTAAGTGTAGTGCTTGGTGTATTGATTTTATTTTTGGAAAGGGAGTGTGTGCGAGTTATTTATTTCAAGAATAGGCTGGACCACCCAGCTGTACCCTTTTCCGTTATAACTAGGAAAGAGAGGTGCATGATCTCGCGAATTACTTCTGAATAAATTCAGAAATTATATGTAAGAACCATAGAATTTCACGATTCATTGGCAAATCTATTTTGATTCTCTATTAACCAATAATGCGGAACTATTAACATGGTTAAAACAAACTGTTTGAAGTCTAGACACAACATGGTACTCTTTCTACCACTATGTTAATATAGAGGTGGTTTCAAAATAAATATTTTATCGATATAGGATACTCATATTGATAAAATAATTTGAACTGCTTATTGTAAATTGTGAAAACGGGGATTTTAGCCCCTTTATCTAATGCTGAATCGACGACCTATTCTATTCGTGTCACGACCCTAACCCCGAACTCGGTCGTGATGGCGACTCTCACAAAGACAAGGCCAGTCAATTTAACCAAAATCTCATTTTAAGCAGTTAATTAACATAAAAACGATATAAGCATGATTTAATAGCAATAATTCGCGGAAATATAGCTAACCATAATAGAAATCATCCCGACACAGCCCAAACCGGGGTGTCACAAGTCATGAGCAACTATGGATCCTTATACAAGTCTACTAAATACAATATCTGGCACAACTGTTTGAAGAACATAGAAACAATAAATAAGGGAGATACGGAGCTGCAGCCACCAACAGCTACCTCGTAGTCCCTGAATCACCGCCTGGACGGGAGGAGTCAGCACTCCGGAGCGGAACCAACAACGCCTGAATCTGCACACATGGTGCAGAGAGTAATGTGAGTACTCCGACCCAGTGAGTAATAAATATAAATAATGTCTGAAAATAAGAAAGCACGTAAAGTAAGAGGCATTCTATAATGAAGCAGTAAAACATTATTTGAAAACAGTAAATCAGTGAGAAATCAAGTAAAATCTCCTTTCAACAGGTAAAACATGTAAATTTTCAGGTAAATAATGTGAAGTAAAAAAAACGAGATAGAAGATCGCCCCTCTGGCTCAGTATCAACCAATCTGCCCCTCGGGCAATATTGCAGAACAGTACCAGCCCCTCGGGCTCAAATCTCAGAACAATACCAGCCCCTCGGGCTATCGAACAATACCAGCCCCTCATGCTATCACATAGTACAATATCAGCCCCTCGGGCTATATCTCACATCACAATGGGTATCCGCGCTCACTGGGGGTGTACAGACTCCGGGAGGGGCCCCTTACGGCCCAAGCGCAATATCAAGCCACCTCGTGGCATCAAATCTAGGCCCTCGGCCTCATATCAGTCAAGCCACCTCGTGGCGTATATAAAGTATCTCAGGCCATCGGCCTTATATCAGTCACAATCCACCTCGTGGCATATAAAGTATCTCAGGCCCTCGGCCTCATATCACTCAGTATATCCTCACATCTGGCCCTCGGCCGCACTCAGTCAGAAAATCATCACAAGCCCCTCGGACATAGTAAAACAGTAGTTCTCAGCCCAAAAACATCATTAAAATATTATTTAAGTCTCAAAACTGAGTAAAAGTGGTTGAGTTGTAAAACAGTGGAAAACAGCATGACTGAGTTCAATTAATAAGTCAAAATAGTGAGGAAACAGTGATAAAAATCCCCGAAGGGTTCAAATAATTGGCACGAAGCCCAAATATGGCAATCTAATTATGATAACAAATAAGTTGCAGTCAAATACGCGGTAAAAATCATCAATCGGGACGGACCAAGTCAATATCCCCAGTAGTAAACGACCCCACGCTCATCATCGACCGCGTGTCTCACCTCAATATAGCACTATGATGTACAATCCGGGGTTTCAAAACCTCAGAACATCATTTACAATCACTACTCACCTCGAACCGGCTAAATCCCTAGCCCCCGACGCCTTTGCCCCTCGAATTGGCCTCCACGGGCGTCGAATCTATCCAAAATCAGAACGAATACATCAAAATATGCTGAGGGGACAAAGCCCAAGCGAAAACAATCAAAAACTACCAAAAATTCCTAAATTAGCAAAACCCGAGCCCCGGGCCCACTTCTCGAAGCTCAGAAACTTTCACATCAATGGGTTCCTTATCTCCCAACAAGTTCATACATATCAAAAGTTCTTAAATCCGACCCCAAATGGTCCTCCAAATACCCAATTAGGATTTTAAAATCACAAGCCCTATTTCTTCCATTTTTAGCAAGACTTCAATGATTTTCTAGGTGGATTTCACAATATAAACGAGTTTTAGGTTCGAAATTCTTACCTCCAATTGATTCTCCTTGAATCCCTCGTTAATTTCCTTCAAGAACCTCCAAAAATGAGCAACTATGGGTAAAAATATACCCAAAATCGCGGACAAGAAGACTTAAAAACATTCTGCCCAGGCTTCATCGAGTTGTACCTTGCGCTGTGTAGGTTGTACATCCTCTTACCATTTTCCCTTGCTGTACATCTTCTGTTAAAACACTCATAACCCCTTGTGGAAATATCCAAGTGATCAACCGTTTGAAGATTTAGAAACTAGACTCGAAGATCTTTCATCTGATAGGTTGTGCGATATAACTCTATATATTCCGAGATATTAGCTTCTAAAGTGCATCAGAAAATTCTGTCGAAATTGTTCCAAAAGCCAACTTCGATCAAGCATAACTTTCTCATAGAATATCCAAATCATGAATGGTTTAACTTTCTGGAAACTAGAATACAAGGGCTACAACTTTCATGTTTTGCAATTTTTCTGATTCCTTATAGATTACAAGAGCTTCCAAACTGGACTACTCGCACCAGAAATTTTCTGGTGCACAGCTGAAGCTAAAAAAAATCTGCAATTTTTCTAAAGATGAAATAGTCTGTTTATCCACCCAAAACTCACCTAAGGCCACTGGGACCTCAATCAAATATGCCAACATATCCCATAACATCATTCAAACTTGTTCGAACCTTCGGAACGCTCAAAACAACATCACAACACCAAATTCACGTCGAATTCAAGTCTAAGAATTTCAAAATCTTCTAAATTACTCTTTTGATCAAAAACCCAACCAAACCACGTCCGAATGATATGAAATTTTTCACACACATCCCAAATGACATAACGAAGCTACATCAACTCTCGTAATTCCATTCCGACTCTCGGATCAAAATCTCGCCTAACAACCGGAAATCGCCAAAATACTAACTTCACCAATTCAAGCCTAATTCTACACCGGACCTCCAAAACCAATTCCGATCACACTCCTAAGTCATAAATCACCTCCCGAAGCTAACTGAACTATCGGAACTCACATCCGAGCCCTCTAACTCATAAGTCAACATCCGGTTGACTTTTCCAACTTAAACCTTCTTAAAAGAGACTAAGTGTCTCATTTCTTACCAAATCCACTCCGAACGCAAACTACTCAACTCGATCACATAAAACACGGATAACGAAGCATAATGAAGCAGAAATGGGGGGGGCGAAACAGAGCGGTAACTCATGAGACGACTGGCCAGGTCGTCACATCCTCCCCAACTTAAACAAACATTCGTCCTCGAACGAGTCAAGAAACATACCTGAAGCCTCAAATAGGTGAGGATATCTGCTCCGCATCTCCTGCTTGGTCTCCCTGGTAGCCTCCTCCACGGGCCGACCTCTCCACTGCACTTTCACTGAAGCTATATCCTTTGACCTCAACTTCCAAACCTGACGACCCAAAATAGCCACTGGCTCCACATCATAGGTCAAATCATCATCCAACTGAACGGTGCTGAAGTCCAAAATATGAGAAGGATCCCCAATATACTTCCGGTGCATAGAAACATGAAATACCGGGTGCACACTCGACAAGCTGGGTGGCAAAGCAAGCTCATAAGCCACCTCCCCAATCCTCCGAAGCACCTCAAACGGCTCAATGAACCGAGGACTCAATTTCCCTTTCTTCCCGAATCTCATAGCACCCTTCATGGGCGAAACCTTCAGCAAGACCTTCTCACCAACCATGTAGGACACATCTCGGACCTTCCTATCAGCATAACTCTTTTGCCTCGACTGCGCTGTACGATGCCTCTCCTGAATCACTTTCACCTTCTCTAGAGCATCCTGAACCAAATCAGCCCCCAATAGCCTAGCCTCGCCGGGCTCGAACCAACCAACTGGAGATCTACACCCCCTCCCATACAAAGCCTCATACGGAGCCATCTGAATACTCGACTGGTAGCTGTGGTCAAGGCTGTCTTGAGCTTCTGAAAGCTCTCCTCACACTCGTCCGACCATACAAATGGAGCACCCTTCTAAGTTAATTTGGTCAAGGGCAATGCAATGGATGAGAATCCCTGAACAAACCGGTGATAATAGCCTACCAACCCAAGAAAGCTACGAATCTCTGTGGCTGAGGACGGTCTAGGCCTACTCTAAACCGCCTCTATCTTCTTTGGATCATCCTGAATACCCTCGCTGGACACTACGTGCCCCAAGAAAGCCACTGAACCGAGCCAGAACTCACACTTAGAGAATTTTGCATAAAGCTTCTCCTCCCTCAATCTCTTCAATACAACTCGCAAATGCTCCGCATGCTCCTCCTGACTACGTGAGTACACCAGAATATCATCAATGAATACAATAACGAACAAATCTGGATAAGGCCAAAATACACTGTTCATCAAATGCATGAACGATGCTGGGGCATTGGTTAGCCCGAAAGACATAACGAGAAACTCATAGTGACCATATCTAGTCCTAAAAGCAGTATTAAGAATATCTGAATCCCTGATCTTCAACTGGTGATAACCCGAACGGAGATCAATCTTGGAGAACACTCGCGCTCCCTGAAGCTGGTCAAATAAATCGTCAATGCGAGGCAAAGGATACTTCTTCTTAATTGTTACCTTGTTCAATTGCCTATATTCGATGCACATTCTCATTGTGCCATCCTTCTTCTTCACAAACAGAACCGGCGCACCCCATGGTGACACACTAGGCCGAATGAACCCCTTATCTAGGAGTTCTTGAAGCTGCTACTTCAATTCTTTCAACTCTGCTGGTGCCATACGATACGACGGAATAGAAATGGGCTCAGTGCCCAGCACCAGGTCAATACCAAAATCAATATCCCTGTCCGGTGGCATGCCCGACAGGTCTGCAGGAAATACATCGGGAAAATCCCTCACAACTAGAACAGAATCAATGCTAGGAGTCTCAGCTCCAACATCCCTCACAAACGCTAGATATGAAAGGCAACCCGTCCCAACCATACACTGGGCCTTCAAGAACGATATCACTATACTAGGAACATAACCAGTCACACCACGCCAATCGATCCGCGGTACACCTGCATAGCCACAGTGACAGTCTTAGCATGACAGTCTAGAATTGCACGACATGGAGATAACCAATCCATGCCCAAAATGACATCAAAATCCACTATGCTCAATAGCAATAGGTCCACTCGCGTCTTTAGACCCCCAATAGTCACCACACATGACCGGTACACACGGTCTACAACAACAGTATCGACAACCGGGATAGACACATGAACAGGTAAAGCAAGAAACTCCTGGGGCGTACCCAAATAATAAGCAAAATATGAGGACACATAAGAATAGGTGGAACCAGGATCAAATAATACAGAGGCATCTTTGTGGCAGACTGAAACAATACCTGTAATGACAGCATCTGAAGCAATGGCATCTGTCCTGCCTGGAATAGCATAAAAACGGCCTGGCCACCGCCTGATCGACCTCCCCCTCTGGGGCGACCCCTGGCTGCCTGACCTCCACCCCTAGCTGGCTGGGCGGGTGGTAAAGTAACTGGAGCAGAAGTCGAGGGCTGACCCCTCTGCTAAGATGAACTAGCACCACGATGAGGACACTGCCTCCACATGTGGCCCATCTGGCCACACTCATAACAGCTCCCTGGTTCTGGAGAAGAGGACTGAAGGGAACCCCTTGCACCGGAGTGTCTAGCAGATGCACTCGGCATAGAAGAACCCTGGGCTGACGGAGCACGAGCTGAACTCTGAGCTGGAAGGGCACTGAGTGATGACTGGCCCTACTGCGACCCATGATAACCACGACCTAAAGATGCCCCGCAATACTCTGGACGGGCTGACTGATCAGGCCTGAAAGAACGACCTCTACCATGCTGAAACTGGCCCCTCGAAGGAGTACCACTATAACTGCCCGATCCTCGAGGCCTCTTGGCCTCCCTCTCCTCTCGCTCCTGACGACGAACCGTCTCAATCTCGCGAGCGATATCAACTATCTCCTTGAACGTAGCACCCAACACTCTCTCTCTGGTCATAAGAATAAGGAGATGATAGTTAAGGCCATCAACAAATATCCTGATCCTCTCACGATTTGTCGGAACCATCCAGACGGCATGACGAGCCAACTCAGAAAACCTCGACTCATACTGTGACACAGTCATATCCCCCTGTCGCAACCACTCGAACTGTCTACGTAGCTCCTCTCTGCGGTACTGTGGCACATACTTCTCCAAGAAAAGAGCGGAGAACTGCTGCCAAGTAAGGGGCGCTGCACCAACCGGCCTACGCCTCTCATACGCCTCCCACCAAGTGAAGGCAGCTCCAGAAAACTGAAATGTGGTAAATGCCACACCACTAGACTCAAGAATCCCTGCTGTACGGAGCATCCGCTGACACTTATCAAGAAAACCCTGGGCATCCTCGCCCTCAGCACCACTGAATGACGGAAGCTGGAGTCTACCAAACCTCTCAAGACAACGCTGCTCATCATCCGGCATAACTGGTACTATGAACTCCTCGGCTGGTGCAACCAGCTACGCTGGAGGTACCCCCGGTGTCTGAAGTCCCTGCACTGCTTGCTCAGGTGTGCGAGCAGCGGGGGTCTAATTGCCTCCCCCGGCCTGTGTAGTAGTTGCTTCTGTGGTGGCTGAAACTGCCTGAGCCAGGCCAGTGCAAACGTATAAGATCTGAGCCAAGGCCTCCTGAAGACCCGGAATCACGATGGGCATAGCTGGTGCCTGAACTGGTGCTGCTGGAGCCTGATCCTGAGCTGGGGTAGCTGGTGGATCAACAGGTGCTACCCTCGCTGCTCTGCCTCTGCCATGACCACGACCGTGTCCACGGCCTCTGGTGTCCTCAGTGGGTGGCACTGGTGGTCATCCACCTCGTCCGGTAGCTCGCGTCCTCACCATCTTGTGAGAGAATAGGATAACAAAAGATTAGTGCTCGGATCAACAAGTTCGCACAACAAGAATTTCAAGAATATGAAGTTTTTCCTGAAAGGTTCTATAGCCTCTTGAAGATAAATACATATGTCTCCGTACCGATCCGCGAGACTCTACTAAACCCTCTCATGACTCGTGAGACCTATGTAACCTAGGCTCTAATACCAACTTGTCACGACCCTAACCCTGAACCGGGTCGTGATGGCGCCTCTCGTGAAGATAAGGCCAGCCAATTTAACCAAAATCTCATTTTAAGCAGTAAATTAACATGAAAACAATATAAGCATGATTTAATAGCAATAATTCGCAGAAATATAGCTAACCATAATAGAAACCATCCCGACACAGCCCAAACCGGGGTGTCACAAGTTATGAGCAACTATGGATCCTTATACAAGTCTACTAAATACAATATCTGGCACAACTGTTTGAAGAACATAGAAACAATAAGATAAGGGAGATACGGGGCTGCGGATGCCAACAACTACCTCGTAGTCTCTGAATCACCGCTTGGACGGGAGGAGTCAGCAGTCCGGAGCGGAACAAACAACGCCTGAATATACACACATGGTGCAGGGAGTAATGTGAGTACTCCGACCCAGTGAGTAATAAATATAAATAATGTCTGAAAGTAAGAAAGCACGTAAACCACAAGGCATTCTATAATGAAGCAGTAAAACATCATTTGAAAACAGTAAATCAGTGAGAGATCAAGTAAAATCTCCTTTCAACAGGTAAAACATGTAATTTTTCAGGTAAATAATGTGAAGTTAAAAAAAAAAGAAGATAGAAGTTCGCCCCTTGGGATCAGTATCAACCAATTCGCCCCTCTGGCAATATCGCAGGACAGTACCATCCCCTCAGGCTCAAATCTCAGAACAATACCAGCCCCTCGGGCTATCACATAGTACAATATCAGCCCCTCAGGCTATATCTCACATCACAATGGGTACCCGCGATCACTGGGGGTGTACAGACTCTGGGAGTGGCCCCTTACGGCCCAAGCGCAATATCAAGCCACCTCGTGGAATCAAATCTAGGCCCTCGGCCTCATATCAGTCAAGCCATCTCATGGCGTATATAATGTATCTCAGGCCCTCGGCCTCATATCAGTCACAAGCCACCTCGTGGCATATAAAGTATCTCAGGCCCTCGGCCTCATATCACTCAGTATATCCTCACATCTGGCCCTCGGCCGCAATCAGTCAGAAAATCATCACAAGCCCCTCAGGCAAAGTAAAACAGTAGTTCTCAACCCAAAAACATCATTAAAATATTATTTAAGTCTCAAAACTGAGTAAAAGTGGCTGAGTTGTAAAACAGTGGAAAACAACATGACTGAGTTCAAGTAATAAGTCAAAATAGTGAGGAAACAGTGATAAAAATCCCCGAAGGATTCAAATAATTGGCACGAAGCCCAAATATGGCAATCTAATTATGATAACAAATAAGTTTCAGTCAAATACGCGGTAAAAATCATCAATCGGGACGGACCAAGTCACAATCCCCAGTAGTAAACGACCCCACGCTCATCATCGACCGCGTGTCTCACCTCAATATAGCACTATGATGTACAATCCGGGGTTTCAAACCCTCAGAACATCATTTACAATCACTACTCACCTCGAACCGGCTAAATCCCTAGCCCGCGATGCCTTTGCCCCTCGAATTGGCCTCCACGCTCGTCGAATCTATCCAAAATCAGAACGAATACGACAAAATATGCTGAGGGGACAAAGCCCAAGCGAAAACAATCGAAAAATACCAAAAATTCCGAAATTAGCAAAACCCGAGCCCTGGGCCCACTTCTCGAAGCTCAAAAATTTTCACATCAACGGGTTCCTTATCTCCCAACCAGTTCATACATATCAAAAGTTCTCAAATCTGACCCCAAATGGTCCTCCAAATACCCAATTAGAATTTCAAAATCCGAAGCCCTATTTCTTCCATTTTTAGCAAGACTTCAATGATTTTCTAGGTGGATTTCACAATATAAACGAGTTTTATGTTCGAAATTCTTACCTCCAATCGATTCTCCTTGAATCCCTCGTTAACTTCTTTCAAGAACCTCCAAAAATGAGCAACTATGGGTGAAAATATACCCAAAATCGCGGACAAGAAGACTTAAAAATATTCTGCCCAGGCTTCATCGAGTTGTACCTTGCTGTACACCTTCTGTTAAAACGCTCATAACCCCTTTTGGAAATATCCAAATGATCAACTATTGTAAAATTTAGAAACTAGACTCGAAGATCTTTCATTTGATAGGTTGTACACTATATAACTCTTTATATATTCCGAGATATGAGTTTCTAAAGTGCATCAGAAAATTCTGTCGAAATTGCTCCACTAGCCAACTTCGATCAATTATAACTTTCTCATAGAGTATCCAAATCACAAATGGTTTAACTTTATGGAAATTAGAATACAAGGGCTACAACTTTCATGTTTTACAATTTTTCTGATTCCTTGTAGATTATAAGATATAAGCTTTCAAACTGGACTACTCGCACCAGAAATTTTCTGGTGCACAGCTGAAGCTAAAAAATAAAATCTGCAATTTTTCCAAAGATGAAATAGTCCGTTTAACCACCCAATACTCACCTGAGGTCACTGGGACCTCAACCAAGTATGCCAACATATCCCATAACCTCATTCAAACTTGTTCCAACCTTCGGAACGCTCAAAACAACATCACAACACCAAATTCGTGTCGGATTCAAGCCTAAGAATTTCAAAATCTTCTAAATTACTCTTTTGATCAAAAATCCAACCAAACCACGTCCGAATGACATGAAAATGTGCACACAAATCCCAAATGACATAACGAAGCTACTGCAACTCTCGAAATTCCATTCCGACCCTCGGATCAAAATCTCGCCTAACAACCGAAAATCGCCAAAATACTAACTCCACCAATTCAAGCCTAATTCTACACCGGACCTCCAAAGCCAATTCCGATCACACTCCTACGTCATAAATCACCTCCCAAAGTTAACCGAACCATCGGAACTCACATCCGAGCCCTCTAACTCATAAGTCAACATCCGGTTGATTTTTCCAACTTAAACCTTCTTAAAAGAGACAAAGTGTCTCATTTCTTACCAAATCCACTTCGAACGCAAACTACTCAACTCGATCACATAAAACATGGATAACAAAGCATAATAAAGCATAAATGGAGGAAACGGAGCGGTAACTCATGAGATGACTGGCCGGGTCGTCATATTCCGTGAAGGGATTATGGAATTTTGGAAAGAAATGAAAAAATAATCTACTTTCATTAAGTGATTTATTAGATAATCAAAAACATAGGATCTTGAATACTATTCGAAATTCAGAAGAACTGCATGGAGGAGCTATTGAACAACTCGAAAAAGCTCGTTCTCGCTTAAGGAAAGTAGAAAGCGAAGCCGAGCAATTTCGAGCGAATGGATACTCCGAAATAGAATGAGAAAAATTGAATATGATTAATTCAACTTATAACACTTTGGAACAATTAGAAAATTACAAAAACAAAACAATTCAGTTTGAACAACAAAGGGCGATCAATCAAGTCCGACAACGGGTTTTCCAACAAGCCTTACGAGGAGCTCTAGGAACTCCGAATAGTTGTTTGAACAACGAGTTACATTTATGTGTTTATGTAGCTATTGGGCAAAAAGCATCTTCTGTGGCCCAGGTCATAACTACTTTACAAGAAAGGGGAGCGATGGAATACACTATTGTGGTAGCCGAAACGGCAGATTCCCCCGCTACATTACAATACCTTGCTCCTTATACAGGAGCAGCTCTGGCTGAATATTTTATGTATCGTGAACGACACACTTTAATCATTTATGATGATCCCTCCAAACAAGCGCAAGCTTATCGCCAAATGTCTCTTCTATTACGAAGACCGCCCGGTCATGAAGCTTATCTAGGAGATGTTTTTTATTTGCATTCACGCCTTTTGGAAAGAACCGCTAAATTAAGTTCTAGTTTAGGTGAAGGAAGTATGACCGCCTTACCAATAGTTGAAACCCAATTAGGAGATGCTTCGGCTTATATTCCTACTAATGTAATTTCCATTACTGATGGACAAATCTTCTTATCCGCCGACCTATTCAATTCTGGAATCAGACCTGCTATTAATGTGGGTATATCCGTTTTCAGAGTGGGGTCCGCAGCTCAAATAAAAGCCATGAAACAATTAGCTGGTAAATTAAAATTAGAACTAGCACAATTCGCAGAATTAGAAGCCTTTGCACAATTTGCTTATGATCTCGATAAAGCTACTCAGAATCAATTGGCAAGAGGTCAACGATTACGTGAATTGCTTAAACAATCCCAATCAGCTCCTCTCACAGTAGAAGAGCAGATAAAGAATATTTATACCGGAACAAACGACTATCTTGATTCATTAGAAGTTGGATAGGTAAGGAAATTTGTTGTTGAGCTACGTACTTACTTAAAAACCAATAAACCTCAGTTCCAAGAAATCATATCTTCTACCAAGACATTTACCGAGGAAGCAGAATCCCTTTTGAAAGAAGCTATTCAGGAACAAATGGACTGTTTTATACTTCAGGAACAAGCATAAAGAACTATTGATCACTTTTGTCTTAGTCTTAATAAAAAAAAAGGAATCAAGCGTCTTGGATTCAAATATTCAAACAGTCTTTCTTGTTATCGAAATCTATATATATATATATTATATGGAAATAAATTGCGTCCAATAGGATTTGAACATGTACCAAAGGTTTAGAAGACCTCTGTCCTATCCATTAGACAATGGACGCTTTTCATTCTGATTTTTTTTCGTATTTTAACTTTTTGTTTGTAAAAAAAAGAAGAAGAAAGAATCGGATGTGAAAGAATTTTTGGAATTGTATATTCAATGATGTACTAATACTAATAAACTAAATTTGATGTAATGAATAAATTAAAATATTTAGAATAAATAGATATAGAGCGGGTAGTAGGAACCGAACACGCATCGTTAGCTTGGAAGGCTAGGGGTTATAGTTGACGTCGATTCATTAATTTTAACGTCTCTAATTCAAAATAAACATGAAACTTTGGTTTCATTCGGCTCCTTTACGGAGATGAGTTAATTTATAGAATTAAGATGTGAACAAAATTCGAAAAAAAAAAAGAATTCTACCCATAACATCTATGTCAACTTTTGGTCTGAATACAGATAAAACGAATAGCTTTGTAGATGATCCTTCTAGAAGAGGGGGATTCTAACAACCTTTCTAGTTATTTCGTTCTCTATTGCTATTTAATTTGATCCTGAGGAAAAGGATTTTGTTTCCACCGAGCTAAAACAATATGTTGATGTCTCTAGTAAACCAAAGTCATCGTTTAATAGCTATTTTGCTTCAATTTCTTATTTACAAATAAGAAATTGAAGATTTAGTTACGATTAGAAATCAACTTTCTATCTTCATCCATGGATCCTTTATTCATACTTATTCAATTGGAAGTATTGATCCAATTCCAAAATTATGTTTCGCAATTTCATAATCCAATTTTTTAATGTCTAAGTTACCCTTGGATACAAATCACGAGAATGTGTATTTGTTCTTGAATTTGTCATTGAGAGAAAAAGGATTAAATCCTTTTAAGAAATAAAGTTTTTTGATCGGAATACGAATCAAACCGAAGGACCCTTTAACTATTTAAGGGATAATAGAACGAATCACACTTTTACCACTAAACTATACCCGCTACAATCCGATTATTGTATACAAATGCAACTTTTGTCGAACAGGGGAATTGTGGTAATCAAGATAGGATAAGATAGGGTGGTAATAGAATCATCCAAATTAGAGTGTTGATCTTTTTTCCTGAGGGGATGAGATTCGGAAACGAGGGTTCATTTTAATAACTAAATTACAGAATTAAGTTCTATCTTTTCTTTTGCGGGAGGAGTTTTGATAGAGATACGGCTCGTCAAAACCACTAAAATCATAACATAAAAATGCATTGTGGAATACTCAAAAGATTCTTTTCTTTAGTCCAGCAAGGTGGTAAACATATATAAAAAAGCAGAAAGAGAAATGAGACTTTTATTTTGATCGATTTTTCTATTTTATATATTTTATTTTACTTTTACAAAAATTTTACAAAAAATGGGAATTCTTTCTTGTTGCTTGAATATTAACTATTCAATTAAAATGAAATGTTATAACTATAACATGCATTTTGGTTTTCAAATTCAAATTCATTGGAACAAAAGAGGCCCGGCTGGGTACTGACCAGACCAGGCCATGAGAATAAGAGGGTCCTTTCGAACAAAATCAAGACAAAGAAAAGAGGTCTTCTTTCTTTTTCTTGATATTCTTGGCTCTTCTGAGCCCGTCCTTTACTTTAGATAAAGAAATAAAAGATAAAGAAATAAAGGAAATTGATGATAAAAGTTGTACATATCTATATAATATAGAAAGAAGAAAAGAGAAAAAGAAAGATTCTTTCCTTTATCTTATGTGCTATCTCATGTAGTAATTATCTTTTT
>MCJB01017257.1:0-26956 GCA_002018475.1 Nicotiana obtusifolia
ATCAAATCATCTGCTTTAGCTTTGTTGGCGGCGTTTTCCAACTTTGCTTCCTGAAGCCGGTTAGTCAGGGCCGCTGATTCTAGCTTGGATGATTCAACTTGAGCATGATAATGCTCTTTGTCCTTGGTCAAGGTCTTGATTGTTTCTTGAGCTGTCGAGACCCGTTCCTGAAGGGTTGTCGTCTCTGCGGTTAAAAGCTCAGTCTTAATTCTCCAGCTGCTTGCCTCGGCCTTGGCCTCGCCTAGCTCAGACCGAAGCTGATCTAACCGGGTGTCCATTTGTTTCAACCGTTCAATGCAAGAGGCCCGATCTTTCCTTACGCCCGACAAATCGGTTCGGAGTTTTGACAGTTCATTCTCAAGCCGACTGCGTCGCTCCCACTCTAGTTTCATTCCTTCTTTGATGCGAAGGAACACTTCATGTTTAAGCACCGAGGACTGCGAAAAATTCAAGCAAAGGATTTTCAGTTTGGAAATAAGAGTTAAAGTGCTTAGTATAATCGAAGGGGAATAGATGGATCCTTACTTTGTTCAGTGCTTGCTGAGATTCATTAAGCAGGCAAGCCCAATCCACGGCGTTCATGGCAACTCGATCTTCTTGAGTTACCAGACCATGGAGATAGCTTGCTATGCCTACCGGCGGGCCCAATGCTCGGGCGTCTTCGGAATAACGAGGGTTATCACCCGATTTCTTTCCGGATTCAAACTCGGTGCGGGAAATTTATCCACCAACTTGATACCGGCTGGGGACGCACTTGATTCTGCCGGAGGACTCCTTCGAGGGATCTCGAGGCCAAAAGTATCGGACGAAGGCACCCTATCAAAGAATTCTTCGAGATTTCCTGCTGTGATCGGTCCCTTTCCTAGCCTATGAGTTTCAGCATCTTGGGACGTCTCCGAGAAAGATGGTGAATGCTCCGTTTCGGGAATATTCGAAGGCTTTGGCGCCGAACTCTGCACATTGGCTCGACCTTCGGTTCTTACCTCCTTTTCGACGCCGATCTCAGGGGAGGTACCGGTTCCCTCTGCAGCAAGCCCGGGGACTTCCCGAGGGTTTTTATTATGTTTAAGACTCCCTGCTTCATCGGAGTCCTCACTCAGTTCGGCAGCGGCATCGGGGGTTTTGGCCTTCTGAGCCGCCATTTTCCTCCTTTTCTTTTTCTCGGGCTCGGCATGATCGAGAGCCCTTATCTTTTTCTTTCCTCCTTCCTTCACCGATGCGTGAAGGGGACGAGGAACTGTCCCGCTAACAACTGCCGACCTTAATTCGGCGTCTTTCGATAGGCCTGCAGAATGGAAGTTATAAAGTATTAGTGTTGAGTATTGATACCAATCGATTTGATAGATTCGAGCACAGATGAAGCTCACTATGATTCTTGGCCTCCCAGAGACCTTTGGATATCTCTCTCCAGGCCCGTTCAGAATATGATCTTTGGGCCACGATTTTTCTAACCTAGTCTTTCAAGTCATTGATCGCACCCGGTGACTGGCGGACGGCTGCACATGATTATGAATCAGTTATATGTCAAAAATCAGTAATGGAAGGATTAAGTATTGGAATACTTACGTGTCATGTTCCACTTCTCAGGGAACGGCATACTATCAGCAGGGATCAGATCGGAAGTTTTTATTCGAACATACCGGCTCATCCAACCCCGATCCCTGTCCTCGTCTATGCTCGAAAACGGGGCCTTACTAGCCCGGCGAGCTAATTTAATCAGTCCCCCTCGGAACATTCGGGGACTGTACAGCCTGAGTAGATGGTCGAGGGTGAAAGGATGCCTCCCCCGACCTTATCTATAAAGAAACGAAAAAGGTAGATTACACGCCATACGGAGGAATGCATTTGAGCTAAAGTAACTTGATACCTCCTACAAAATTCCACAATCATGGGATCTACAGGCCCTAATGTGAATGGATAGGTGTACACACTAATGTACCCCTCTACGTATGTGGTTATGGACTAGCTGGGGGAAGGTATTACTAGTTCTTTATCATCCCAATGGCAGTCGGCCTTGACCCTGTCAAGGTATTATGGGGTAATGGAACTAATATAGTCTGAAACCGGTTCACCTCGACCGGGTACAGAAGACGGCTTCTCGACTTTAAAGTCAGTACCTATATAACATCCCATTGGTATGAAGGCCTTCAATGGAGGTTCCGCAAAAGGCTCCTCAATACCGATGGGCTCAGCCTCTTCAACAGGCTGAGCAGGGGACGATTGTCTATGGGAGCCGATTTTGATGTTTTAGCCATGGAAATAAAAGGAAGCAGAAGGATTCAGAAAGATTTTGAGATGAAGAAGATGAACAGTCTGCCCAGAGGAGATTCAAAAGAGACAAAGTGAGTTAATATGTGGAGACAAAGTGAGTTAATATGTGAGGACAAAGTGAGTTAATACGTGAAGACAAACAGATTAATCTGAAGGGGAAGGAAGTATTTATACTTTTTCAAAAAAGCGGAGGCACAGAGCACGAGGTACACGGCATTAAATGCACGCATTTAATGCAGTGGAAAAGTACTAGGTTCTGCAAAAAAGGTGCGCAATGATTGCCTACATCGACGGTTGTGCACGTCATTATGATGCCGTCATATATAAAATCTTTTTGGGGATCGGTGACTTTGGCTGTTGTGTTTTCATCACACATTTTATGATAAGTATCGATCGTTTGAGCAGTGAGCCCGAGATCCGATAATTCATATCGTTTTTTGTCCTTACTCTCCAATAAACGAGGGGACTATCTGTATTGGGTCGGATACACCTAAGTGAAGTCAGGTTCGGGTACAATATGAGATCGGGTTGCCCCGGTCCGGGAACAGCAAATCGGTCGCGCAGGATGGAGAGACCGAAATAAAACAACTGGTATAGTCGGCCGAGAGACGCTTCGTGATTGTGAACCGGCTCCAACCCGAACGTCTCGCTAATCATCGGAAGTTTCGCCAGAATTAATTATCTCAACCATTACGGCCGTTATGCCATCATTTAAGGGTATTAAATCCCATGATTAATGGGGTTTTCCTTGTAATCAGTTCCCTGCTTTTATTATGACTCTTACACTTACCTATGACTCTCACACTTACCTATGACTCTTACACTTACCTATGACTTTAACACTTGCCTATAAAAAATGCAGAGATCCTTCATTGAAGGACAACTTATTTTTCTCATCACACAAGGCAATTTATTTTTATCATCTCTACTATTCTTCAGAACTCAATATTAAGCTTTCTATTACTGTTTGTTGAGATACTGTTCCATTACATACGATTCTTCATTAATTATCATATATTTACGGTTTGATTGCTCTATCTCTCTTATAGTACTCTGATTACTTACTACATACTTTTATTTGGTATCAAACTAATTTACGGATCCTTAGCTCTACGAACAAATTCAATTGTTATCCGATTTTCAGGGTAAACAGTATCCATCATAATTAATTACGAATTATTCCACTAAATATTCGTAATTGCACTCCTTATTCAATTTCAAAATTTATCCATTAAATCTTATTTAACTCCCCATGTTAAAATTCATATCTAATTAATTAAATTAAATTAAATTACTGTCGATTTAATTTATTGATTAATTCTTTTAGACTTTTGCTTAACTTATTTCATGTGTCGGATACAAAAGCCAGCGGCCGAGTTTACACATGAATACTTATAAGCTTTCATAAAGATGTATCATCAATCTCTAAACCGAGACATGGATTCTATCAACTAACTGTTATTTCGCCAATTTATATTATTATTATCCAATTTACTAGGCATATTGACCCACAAAAGAATCTCGCCTTTTAATAAATCAAAGCAATAATAATATACACAACTAATAATAATTATATGAAGATTAAGAGTATAAGCACATTTAATGGCTAGAGAATTTATTTTATTAAATCCGTGTAAAATACTTATCTTTACTTGGTCCGTTCAATACATACAAAATGTACTAGCACAAGAAGTTGGAATTAAACCATTCCCATAGTCAAGATACATTATATTTAATCTTGCGCTACAATCATCCATGATGGTTTGTCTAATTCCATCATTAGATTGTGAACTCAAACTTTATACTTATAAGAACCGATGATTTAATCTTCCGTGTATAAGCTTAACTCTATACACTAAATCATCTATTATATAAGCAAATGACACAGACTAATATATGATCTATTTAAAACTTTATTAAAATTGAATAAATAATTATTTCACAATAAATATTATATCTAAACCAAACTTATGGATAATAGTATATATCCCAAAAAAAGTCATGAGAAACATCTAGATTTTGTTTCGACAATAATTTATAAACCAAGTCAAATAATTTTCATTCTTATGGTTATTAGAGAAGATGCAGGTTCTTGAAATACTAGTCTTTGGACAGATTTAAGGGCCACTTGAGTCTTCGAGATTGGAAGGCTTTGCTGATTTATAGCTAGCATACATGTGTTATTGGTCTCGATGACTAATTTGAAGTTGTCTTGGATTTTCTATAGCTACTGCATTCTTTCCACTTTTGAACATCTTGAAAAATTAATACTTGCTTGTGTAATTTTTACTGAGTTCTCTCGGCCACATCCAACTTCTTGCGTCCTGCTAAAAAAGAGAGGATGTGTATAGTTATCAGAGACGAATTCAAAGTTTAAAATTTATCAATTTTTACAATAATGGCAAGTTAATATACAATAATAAATGGGTTCGCAATTAAATATTTATAGATTTTTAGTAAATTTTTTAATACAAGATATAAGGTTTTGTATACGGTCGAAATCGGGCTCGATTATTGCATGATAGATTGGGCTTGGAACGCGAGGGGTTGAAGATCGACCCCGAGTCTCATCGAACCAGAACACGAGGTCAGAATGTCTGTCCTCGAGAACATTGAGTTCATGATCCTCGAATCGACCCTGACCCCGAATAAACTCGAGGAAACATTGCCGGTATAACCAATAGAAGACCGAAATAACGGAAGGCCGAAATATCCATGACCGGTGTGTTATCACGGCGGGAATCTCAGCACGTGTCAAGAAGGAACCAGCGAATCAACAAACTAGGAGATTTTTACCTTATATAGAATTGTACCTAAAGTAGGATTCCCCTACTATATAAAAAAGGTCTGATTACTTGTAAAACACATAGTAACACGCATCCCAAAGGAATATATTATATTCTCCTTAAGTTCTTATCATTCTCTTATTGTTCTGTTTTGATATCAATCAAAGCAATTTTGGCTCGAGGGTGGCTAATCTTCCAAGGCTAAGACTGTTCAATTTGTGTGGTTTGCATTTACTTTTCCATTGCTTATTTCAATTATAATCTGATTTATTATTTTGTGTCAAGTTAAATCAAGTATCCTTAAAAATTTAATTGTTATCTGATTTTGAGGGTAAACAGTTTGGCGCCCATCGTGGGACTAAGTATAAGAGTGGTTATCTGATACAAATCTCCATAACACACACTACTTTACGCTTGCTCTTTGAAGTGTC
This sequence comes from Nicotiana obtusifolia, assembly GCA_002018475.1. Classification (NCBI taxonomy): domain Eukaryota; kingdom Viridiplantae; phylum Streptophyta; class Magnoliopsida; order Solanales; family Solanaceae; genus Nicotiana; species Nicotiana obtusifolia. Next base: position 5,489 of record MCJB01017257.1, read on the forward strand.
TCTGATTTCAGGTTAAAACACAAAATGTCAAACTCTCAATTCGCACCCCTACATGTTGACAATGAGTCTCGTCATCACAGTGAAAAAAATAACATAGCGCCCGGTAACGAGGTACCGCTTGCTGATCCCGTCGAAATTCCAGTCGCAGACCCAATTGATGCTAATTCACATGTGGCTATCGACACGAACCTGCCAACTGATCCAGAAAATAGCGTCCGTGGTGGAGCCCGATCACCGACTCAAAATACGCAAAACATTGGTGGACACGGGATCAGTTTAAGGTGATCATCGAAATGTTGCAAGCTCAACAAGTGGCCATAGCCCAGTTGCAAAACCAAAGCCGCGCACCGAGAAGAGTCGAGCTCGATCTGCCCAGAGAAGTTACCCGCAGGGACGAACCGGTTGCAGAAAGATATTACGAGAGCGAATCAGGGACTAACCCTGAGATCATAAAAGTTCTTGAGGAACTGACAAAAGATTGGAGTCGAGGAAAAAGAAAATCGAAGCTAATGATAAAAAAGTGGAAACCTCTAATTTCAGGGTAGACCAGATCCCAGGAACACCGCCGATATTGAAAGGCCTGGATTCCAAGAAGTTCGTGCAAAAACCTTTTCCTCCGAGCGTGGCTCCGAAGTTGATCCCTAAGAAATTCCATATGCCAGAGATACCTAAGTATAAAGGAATGACCGACCCAAATGAGCATGTTACCTCTTATACATGTGCCATCAAAGGGAATGACTTGGAGGGCGATGAGATCGAGTCTGTTCTGCTGAAAAAATTTGGAGAGACCTTATCAAAGGGAGCTATGATATGGTATCAAAACTTACCTCCTAATTCTATTGACTCATTTACTATGCTTGCAGATTCTTTCGTGAAAGAACATGCTGGTGCCATCAAGGTCGAGACCAGGAAGTCGGACCTTTTCAAAGTAAAATAGAAAGATAATGAGATGCTCGTAGAGTTCGTGTCCCGGTTTTAGATGGAACAGATGGACCTACCGTCGGTTGCAAATGATTGGTCTGTTCAAGCTTTCACTTAGGGACTCAATATTCAAAGCTCGGTGGCTTCAAAGCAGTTGAAGTAGAATCTGATAGAATATCCGACCGTTACTTAGGCCGACGTGCATAACCGGTATCAATCGAAGATCAGAGTGGAAGATGATCAACTCGGGGCCCCTTTGGGGTCTGTTTATCCCGTCAGAAACATCGACAGAGTCAAGATAGACATCGATCATGAACCGAGACCAAACAGGGATCGCTACCAGCTGTATAATGGAGAACAAAGAAGCAGTGGGTTCGGACGAAACTCTATGAGAAACAAAAGGAGAAGAGACAGAGGTGATAGCAACCGGGGACTCATGAGCAAAAACAGCTTCGATAGGCCCATCGGGCCTAAAGAAGCAGCGAGGTTATCAGAATACAACTTTAATATCAATGTTGCCCGGTATTGTATCAACTATCGGATGTATCAAAGATACCAAATGGTCTCGATCTCTACAATCCGATCCAACCCAAAGGGATTCTAACCAGATATGTAAATATCACGGCGCTCATGGTGACAGAACGGAGGATTGCCGACAGTTGAGAGAGGAAGTAGCCCAACTATTCAACAGCGGGCATCTTTGAGAATTCCTGAGTGACCGAGCAAAGAATCATTTTAGGAATAGGGATTCTAACAAACAGACTGAACAAGAAGAACCTCAACCCATCATTAACATGATCATTGGTGGGGTTGATGTCCCTCAAGGGCCAATGTTGAAACGCACTAAAGTATCCATCACAAGGGAGAAACGGACTTGGGATTACATACCGGAAGGAACCTTGTCTTTCAACAACAAGGACGTGGAAGGAATTGTTCAGCCCCACAATGATGCACTGGTAATATCTGTACTCGTAAATAAATCCCAAGTTAAACGTGTGTTAATTGACCTAGGTAGCTTTGCCAATATCATTCGATCGAGGGTCGTGGAGCAACTCGGTCTACAAGAGCAAATCATGCCTGCAGTCCGAGTTCTAAACAGGCTCAACATGGCGTGTGAAACCACTAAGGGCGAGATAACGTTACCATTAAATACCGCCGGGACCATCGAGGAAACTAAATTTTATGTGATCGAAGAAGACATGAGGTACAACACTTTATTCGGAAGGTCATGGATCCACAACATGAGGGCAGTGCCCCCAATACTGCACCATGCACTGAAATTCCCAACACCTAGTGGAGTCAAAACAGTCTATGGTGAACAACCGGATGCCAAGAAAATATTCGCGGTCGAGGAGCTGATATTGGCATCTCTAATCTCAACATCGAAGGATTCGAACCAGATGGTAAAAAAGGGGCCAAATAGCAATCACTGATACCAGCCTGGGCAGATTCGGACAAACGAGAGGAAGGAGATAATGATGATTACGGGGTTCCCAGATCTTTTGTAGCCCCCGATGATTATGACACCACTAAATCGAAGGTCGAGGAGCTGGAGAGAACACTTGCCCAGATAGAAAGGTATACTTGGGCACGGGGTTAATCTCCGAGCTCAAGAAAAAACTCATTCAATTTCTTATAACTAATGAAGATTGTTTCGCTTGGTCCCATCTTTATATGACAGGGATCTCACCGGAGATAATCACTCACAAGCTAAGCCTGAACCCAAAATTCCATGCGGTCAAACAGAAAAGGACCCCCAGTTCGAGGTCAATCACGTTTTCATTAAGGACGAGGTATCTAAACTCCTTAATATAGGTCCTTTCGGGAAGTTAAATACCGGATTTGTTAGCAAACATAGTGGTAATCCCTCAAAAAGGGAACAAATTGAGAATGTGTGTGGACTATAAGGATTTGAACAAGGCGTGTTCCAAGGACTCTTTTCCTCTGTCCAACATCGATCGCATCATCGATGCCACGGGCGGCCACGAGATCCTCAGTTTTCTCGATGCCTATTCCGGGTACAACCAAATACGGATGGACCGGAATGATAAGGAAAAAACCTCATTCATCACAAAGTACGACACATACTACTATAATGTGATGCCATTCGGATTAAAAAACGTCGGTGCCACTTATCGACGCCTAGTAAACCGGAGGTTTGGGGAAAAAATAGGAAAATCAATGGAAGTTTACATTGACGACATGTTGGTTAAGTCCCTACGAGCAGAGGTCCATTTAAAATATTTGCAGGAAACCTTCAGCATATTGAAGCAATACAATATGAAGCTTAACCGGGAAAAATGTGCGTTTGGAGTTAGGTCAGGTAAATTTCTCGTATTCATGGTATCCAACCGGGGAATCTAGATCAACCCCGGCAAAATCGAAGCCATCGAAGATATCACAGTCGTAGACAACGTGAAGGCCGTGCAATGACTAACCGGATGCATAGCCGCCCTGGGACGATTCATTTCGAGGTTGTCCGATAAGATCCACCGATTCTTTGCACTATCGAAGAAGAAGAATAACTTCTCATGGACCCAGAATGTCAACAAGCTCTGGAGGAGCTCAAACGGGACTTATCGAGTCCACCGCTGCTTCACACACCGAAGGCAGACGAACAACTATACTTGTACTTGGCAGTTTTAGAGATAGCGATAAGTGGAGTCATGGTCTGGGAAGAGCAAGGTACGCAATTTCTAATTTACTATGTTAACAGGACCCTAGGTTAGGCCGAAACTAGGTACCCTCACCTAGAAAAACTAGCACTCGCTTTGCTAAGCGCCTCTAGGAAGCTAAAACCATACTTACAATGTCCCCCATATGTGTCGTAACTACTTAACTGTTAAGGAACGTTATGCGTAAGCTCGAGCTCTTGGACCGGTTGGCCAAATGGGCCATTGAAATAAGTGGGTACGATATTGAGTACCAACCCCGGACCGCCATTATGTCTCAAATCTTGGCAGACTTTGTGGCTGAATTTACGCTGGACCTAATACTCGAGGTCGAAAGAGAGTTATTAATTAACTCAGGGACCTCCTCGAGAATCCGGACCCTCTTTACGGATGACGCCTCAAACGCGAAAGGGTCTGGACTTGGCATCGTATTGAAGCCACCAACAGGCAATGTAGTTAGATATTCTATTATGAGTGTGAAATTGACTAACAACGAGGCCGAATATGAGGCCATGATTACAGGCCTTGAACTAGCCAAAAGCTTGGAGGCAGAAGTGATCTAAGCCAAGTGCGACTCGCTCCTTGTGGTAAACCAAGTTAATGGAACATTCGAGGTCAGAGAAGAACGAATGCAAAGATACTTGGACAAGTTATAGGTAACATTGCATTGGTTCAAAGAATGGACATTGCAACACGTACCTCGAGATCAAAACAGTGACGATGCCTTCGCTAACTTAGGGTCATCGATCAAAGACGACGAGTTCAATTCGAGGGCAGTCGTATAGTTTGTGAGATCTGTAGTGGAAGAAGGCCACTCGACGAGCCTAACTTAGGACAGGAGAAATAAATATGTAGAATATCTTAGGACCGTGAAACTGCCCTCGGATCCAATAGAATCAAGGGCGTTGCGTACAAAGGCAGCTCGGTTTAGCCTGTCCGAAGAACCCTGTTCAGAAGAGCATTCGATGGCCCACTCGCAATATGTCTAGGGCCAGGGGATACTGAGTACGTTTTGAGGGAAATCCATGAAGGTACCTGTAGAAATCATTCGGGCGCCGAATTGTTGGTTTGAAAAATAGTCAGAGTCGGTTATTACTGGATTAATATGGAAAAAGACACGAAGGAGTTCGTACAAAAATGTGTTGAATGTCAAAGACACGCTCCAATGATTCATCAGCCTGGGGAGCTGCTGCATTCGGTTTTGTCAGCATGGCCGTTCATGAAGTGGGAAATGGATATTGTTGGCCCCTTTCCATGGGCTCCTTGTAAGGCTCAATTTATATTATTTATGACTGACTATTTTTCTAGGTAGGTGGAAGCCCAAGCATACGAAAAGGTCAGGGAGAAAGAAGTCATCGACTTCATTTGCGATCATATTATATGCCGATTCGAAATGCCGGCCAAGATCATATACGACAACGGGAAACAGTTCATCTGCAGCAAGGTAAGCAAATATTCGAGGATCATAAGATCAAAAGGATCATATCAACACCCTACTATCCTAGTGGGAACGGGAAAGCAGAATCGACCAACAAAACCATATCCCAAAACCTCAGAAAGAGGTTAACTGACGCCAAAGGAAGATGGAAGGAAATCCTTCCCGAAGTCTTATAGGCATATCGAACGACTTCGAAGTCCAGTATCGGGGCCACCCCATTCTCAGTGGTCTATGGTGCCAAAGCTCTAATATTGGTCGAAGTCGGACAACCAAGTCTCAGGTTCCGATATAAAACCAAGGAATCAAACGACGAGGCTATGTACGCGAGCCTAAGTCTACTGGATGAAAGGCGTGAAGCAGCCCTTGTCCGGCTGGCCGCACAAAAGCAGCGGATCGAAAGGTATTACAATCGACGGGCCAACTTTCGACACTTCAATGTTGGGGACTTAGTACTAAGGAAGGTTACGCTAAATACCTAAAAATTGAACGAAGGGAAGCTGGGTCTGAACTAGGAAGGCCCTTATCAGATTATTGAGATCACTGGTAAAGGATCATACAGACTCGGAATGATGGACGGTGAGCAACTACCAAACAACTGGAACATAGCTCACTTGAAGCGATACTATTGCTAAAGTACGACCCCATTCATTTCCTTTTATTTATTTACATTTCGAACTAACACTTGCAGGGAATCATCAAAGAACGATACAACCTTTAGGCCTGAAAGCACGCGTTGCACTCTTTTTGCCTTGAACCGATTTTGTCCCAAATGGGTTTATCGACAAGGTTTTTAACGAGACAACAAGTAAATCGTGCTAACTTAGACTTGAAGGCCGGTTACGAACCGGTATCCAAGAACACAACAATATTTGAGGCCTCTCTTCGATAGGCCCCGAACACTGGGGGGAATCACCCTTGGTTAACGACTTTAGAAAGGAGGAAAACTTTATGATTGAACGGTCATGGCTCGATCGATAGGATTTACGGTAAGGGCCAAACGGTCACATGAATCGTGCCCGCATAGACTACTCGAGCCCCGACACAAACCTTGTACACATGTGTAACTATCACGCACAAGAATAAAAGTTTCTACCTTGCGGATAAATATCTTGTCCTTTAAGAATTTCTCTCTTTTTTTTTAAAGGAATTTCTTACATTCGATCCCCTAAAGGTATCGATCCCAAGGGCCATTTTATTCGGTTTCAAATGATCACTCCCAATCGGAGGCTGCCGTCCTAAAACAAACTCGGACGGCTCGGATTATTGGAGTCTGAGGGCACAAAGCCTATTTGGCATTGCCCAAATTAAAAGGCTACATCCATTCCGGGATATCGAAACCCGAGGGCACAAAGCTTATTTGGAATTGCCCGAACTCCAAAAAGCTACAGCTAACCCCATTCCGGGATCGTTATCTAAGGCATGTACGAATAAATTGAGGTGACAAATCCATTGGGCAATACCCGAAATAAAAAGGCTACGGCCATACTAAAACGGATCAGAGACGTTCGAGACCCGTAACAAAAAATAAGGCCTTCAAAATTTTATAACAGGTTCTAAAGGCTACTCTCGGCAAACTATAATCTAAACTACTTTGGGAAAAAACGTTTATGGTAATACCGAACTCCCACGATGACTTAAAAAAATAATGTTAAAGGCAAGGTTTGTTCGAACCTCCGAACGTAACCTAATTATTTTACGCTAAGGCATTTTGATCTTTGCAAATGTAAGTAGCAAAGCAAAGGGAAAATTCAAAAGTTGTTGAAGGGAATATATATATATATCAAAAATTCTTTTCACAAGGGCCAAATATACTTAGATGCAAATTTTTACAAAGATTGAACGACCTCAACAAAAAGATAATACAAAAAGCAAAAAACAAAAACATCTAAAAAGGGCCTAAGTGGCCTAGTCTTCGTCGGGGCCGCATTATCACCTTCGGGGTCTCCGCCACCCTCGAACTCGCCCAAATCTTCAGACTCCTCATCATCTTCGGGATAGGCCAATTTTTTGGCTTTGTTTTTGATCTCTTTGGCACTCTAAATCTCAGCTGATAAGTCGAAACCTCGAGCATGAATTTCTTCGAGGGCCTCCCTTTGAGATTGCCACTTCGCGTGCTCAATGATATCCTTTGCTCGAACCTGAGCCGCCTATGCATCGGCCTTATAAAAGGCTACCATCTCATCGGCATCGACTTTAACTACCTTGGCCTCCGACTTGCCGTCTCAAACTTCTTGGCCAGATTTTCTTGGTCGGAGACGGCCGAACTGAGCTGAGACTAGAGCTCCTCGATCTTTTTGGCCTGCACCAAGGCCTTTTCCTTTACAGCCCGAAACTGGACCTCAGCCGAAGCCAATTGTGCCCGGGCAGTCTCCTTTTCCGAGGCCAAGCAGTCCATGTTGCATTTCCATTCTTCAGCCTCGGTCTTTACCGTATCTACCTTCGCCCGGAGCTGCCGGATCTGATCAAGCTTCTATTGGACCTGCGGGTTCGAACCGTTAGCCACCGTGTCTGACTCATCGTCACTAACCTCAAATAATCTTCTTACCTGCTCGACCAGGTCGGCATGCTCCTCCCGAGCCGCCTCTAGCTCAGCCTGGAGTTTCTCGCTAAGAAGTTTGTAAGCATCCCTCTTCTCAGTGAGCCCTCGAGTCTCGGCCTCATTTTGGTTTAACTCTTCCCGATATTAGAGAAAAGTCTCGTGGTAAAGCACCAAGGCCTAGAAACACAAAGAAAAAAGTTACGATTATTTACGACTTAATCTAAGCACATAATAGAAGTCGTCAAGAGGCATTCGAAGTTACCCAGTTTAACTCCTGTTATGCTTCGTTGAACAGGCAGAGAGGACCCGGGCATCCTCAGGAATAGACATGGTAATCAACCTCTTCCAGTTAGGATTCACACTCGGAGCTAGGAACCGGTTGACTAGTTTCGGACTTGAAGAAGGCCCGCTGGTTCCCAAAGACGGACTCTTCCTTGGCACTGGTAAGTCACCCAACCCGGTGACGTCCTCCGAGGCGGTAAAGTCTAAACCATGAAAAAATTTGTGAAAGGGGTCTGCCACCCTAGGGGCCCCTCGTTGGGGCGCCCTCTCAACGTCTGGGCCTCGTTGATCATGGAATCAGTAAACGAAGGTGACTCGGAGAGATCTATCACTCCAAGTACGTCCTTTGGGGCATTATCCTCTACCCGAGAAGCACCGACCGCGGTCTCTTTGTCGGCCTCCCTAACTTGGGGAAAACGGCCTCGCCCCTCCTTAGTTTGGAGGCCTCGACCACTACCTCTTCATGGGCCCCCCTGATTTGAGGCAGTTCAGTGCCGGCTCACGCGCAACCCACCACTTCAGAAGCTTTTTCTTCTTCTTCTTTGGAATCATCCCTCAGCCAATGGAGTGAGTCCGATTGGAGCTCTCGGGCGCTGGTATTTTCTTTGGATTTGTGCACCAGCTTCCTTATCGGTTTTTTCCGAACTCGGAGCCCTTTTTCTCTTCTTCTCCCCACCCTATCTCGGAGCAGGGGACTCGTGGGGGCAATCCTCGTCACCGGATGGAGGCCTCACTGCGACATCCTTGGAAAGACCTGCAAAGAAAAAAGAAATGAGTAAGGGCTCAGCAGCACGGAGAAAACCTAAGTGTTATCCACTCAAGAAAGGAATCTCACAGTGAGAACGGGCCTCCCACTGACCCTTCAAAAGCTCGTGCCATGCATGCTTGGAATACGGTTTATGTGACACAATTCCCTAGACCCACTCGTTGAGTCGAAGGACTGCATCCTGGACCCGAGCAACAGCTGCATCGCCACCAAGCACCGATAAGAAGGAAGGAAAAGAGAGTAAAAAATAAAATTTTGGGAAGAACAAAACTTTACTTACGTTTTGTGTTCCACTTCTCGGGGAACGACGTGTACTCGGCTGGCATCAGGTCTGAGGTCCTCACGCGGACAAATCGGCCTAGCCAACCTCGATCCGATCTTCATCGATGCTAGAAAATAAGGCTTTACTAGCCCAGTGTGCAAGTTTAATCAGTCCCCCGAGAAGAGTCGGGGACTATATTGGCGCTTAAGATGGTAGACGGTAAATGAGCATCTGTAAATCTTGCTCACGAAGAACCGGATAAAACTGACGATCTTCCAGAACGAGGGGTGGTTCTGACCGAGGCTTACCTTGTACCTTTTTGTAGAATTGGATGATTACTGGGTCCAACGGGCCCAACGTAAAGGAATAAGTGTAAAAACTTAAGTATCCCTCGATGTGGGTAGTGATATCCTCATCAGGCCCGGGAACCACCACCTCTTTTCCGACCCAGTTGCAATCCTTTTTAACTATGGAGGAAATTTCTTCTGTGATTGAATAGATGTACTTCGAGACCTTCTCACACCAGCCTGGTACGGTACGGGTGAAGGTTTCTCAACCTTAAAATCAGCGATCACCAAGCACCCACCAGGAACGAACGTGCTAAGAGGAGGTTCCGCCGCTGGTTCCTCAACGGTCAGCCGCGATGGAGAAGTAGTTTCTTTTTGGGGAACTGTTTTTGAAGTTTTTGCCATTTTCTTTTAAAATAAAGAGAAAGAGTTGAAAAAGAGGGAGTTAAAGAGATACACTTGATGTTCTAGAATGAAAACAAGCAAAAGTTCTTATAAAGATCTCAATAAATTAGGATACAAATGCTAGAAAATGTAGAGATTTCTAAGGAACAAGAGTAGAGAAGGTTTGGATGTAAAGTTTGAATGAATGAAGAAGAGGGTATTTATAATTTCCAAACGACAGTTTAAAGTCAGGAGTGTCCAACCAGCAACTAACGAGCAATTAATGCCATTAAGACGTGATTGATGAGACATTTTGTTCATTTTGTCGCTTCTGACGCGGAGTACCGAGGTGAGAATCAGAAGCTCATATCGTTTCTCGTCGTTTACTCTCCGAAAAATGGGGACTATCTGTATACAGTCGAAATCGGGCTTGATTATTGCATGATTGATTGGGCTCGGAACACGAGGGGTTGAAGATCGACCCCGAGTCTCATCGAACCAGAACACGAGGTCAGAATGTCCGACCTCGAGAACATTGAGTCCATGATCCCGGAATCGAGCCTGACCCCGAATAAGCTCGAGGAGACATTGCCGGTATAACCAACAGAAGACCGAAATAACGAAAGGCGAAATATCCTTGACCGGTCGGATATCACGGCGGGAATCTCGCCACGTATCAATAAGGAACTTGCGAATTAGCAAACCAGGAGATTTTTACCTTTTATAGAATTGTACCTAAAGTAGGGCTCCCCTACTATATAAAGGGGTCTGATTACTTGTAAAACTCATGGTAACACACATCCCAAAGCAATATATTATTATTCTCCTTAAGTTCTTATCATTCTCTTGTTGTTCTGTTCTGATATCAATCAAAGCACTTTTGGCTCGAGGGTGACTAACCTATCAAGGTTAAAACTGTTCAACTTGTGTGGTTTGCATTTACTTTTCTATTGCTAATTTTAATTACAATCTGGTTTATTATTTTGTGTCAAGTTAAATCATGTATTCTTAAAATCACTTACATATTTAATTATTATCCAATTTTGTGGGTAAACAGGTTTCGAACAAAAACCTAATGAGTTCCCGTGAATAATAGGTTACAATGTAGATCCGCCTCTTAGTATTGTGCTTAATTTGTGGTGCAAGTAATTATTTCGCTTTTCTATAATAACTCAGTCTCACCTTTGGGAGGTTTCAAGTCTTAATTAATCATGAGCGGAATTTTGATTTTCAAATATCGGACTCAAGTCTTAATTAATCATGAGCGGAATTTTGATTTTCAAATATCGGACTCACACTTATTTGTCGGAGGCATTTTAGCAATCAGACTCAAAATGCTTTGCTGATTCAATGCATTGGGAAGTACTTGTTAATTATTTGCCTAAGTTTCACCTGTACTTTATCACGGTTGGTGTCAAATATCACTAGATAGATCTGTAAATGATATTGGACGTTCATTAGAGCCTAGCATAATATAACAGGAGAAATTAAAAAATAGCCAGATTTATAAGTGATAATTGAAAAATAGTCACAATTTTAAAAGTAATCAAATTTTAGTCACTTTTCCTGTAAAGATAAATCTGAACGAAAGCACTGTTCAAAATCCAAAAAATATTCCAGCATAATATTCTGTAGTTCCAGCATAAAGTCATACATAGGTGCTCCAACCTCCAGTATATTATGCTGGAACTTTCTGTGTGTTGGAGTTCCAGCATAATATGCTGGAAGTTCATACACAGGTGCACCAATCTCCAGTATATTATGCGGGAACTTTCCATGTTGCAATAAAATAGTGGCTATTATTTAATGACTTTGCAAACATTAACTATTTTTCAATTATTATTTTGAAAACTGACTAGCCCGTACTACTTTCAATAATATAACTTGACGATATGTTTGTCTCATCCTTGCAAATTGTATATGGCTGTACATTTTAGTGGGGTCTTCTTTTTTAGGTTGTTGGAGCGGCCAAGGATGGAAGGAGAAAATTGCTTCCTTGTGACTACTTATAATATGATCGAAAAATATATTTCACAATGATTTTTGTGTTTTATTTATCACTTTCCTATGAAAAGATTTATATATAAAAAATTATATTTGTAATGGACCTTAAAAATCAATCTTCACAAACGGAGTCAGGGACAAGAAATTCAAAAAAATCTTAAAACATTATATTTGGGGGCAAGTGCCCATATAGCCATTCTTAAAAATGTGATTTAGGGATTAGCCAATATTTATTTTAACCTGAAATTTTAAAAATCTTAACTCAGGACAATTCAGGATATTTTTGTCCTGAAAATTTGAACTGAAAAACTTAAATTAAGGACGCACTGGCTAAGTCCTAAATAGCAGCTTTCCAGATGGCTTCCTGATCTATTTGGAGCTATTGGATATTGGGTTTGGGTTTGGTTTGTGTGTCACTCATTTGGAGCATTTGCATCTATACCCGATTTTGGGGTCACAATTGAACCTTACCCATTTTGCAAAAAAATTTGCAAGCCTACAAAAGAAATTAGTCTGAAGTGAAAAAATTACATTTTAGATGCACTAAAGCCAAATAGGTCTGAAGTGTAACCAATGTTTTCATGTATTTGAGACTAATAAGACTGAAGTGAAAAATTACATTTCAGATGCACTTAAAGGTCCGAAGTGCAACCAACGTTTTTATGCACTTAAGGCCAAATAGGCCTGAAGTGCAAGTTATCCAGAAACAGAAATTTATTATTCGAATTTTAACAATCCAATATACGATTTAATACCTAAATCTACTCCAAATGAGCTCAAATTTGAAACATAACCTCTAAATATCATCAAGAACAAATTCCAATCATCAATTTGTCAAAACAACAATAAATCTAACGAACCCATTTTGCAATTAAGAGAAAAAAGAAGAAGAAACCCTAAGCAATAATAAACAGCTCACAACTGTAAAACATCATAAACTACCTTAAAATATGTTCACAAATACCATATAAAATCATTGTTACCCGAAGAAGAAGAAGGAGGAGGATGAGGAGGAGGAGAAAAAAACCTGAAGTTGTTTGAACTGTGGGTACAAGTTAAAAAAAAATTAAAAAGTGAGTACAAGTTAAATGGGGACGACCAAATAGGACGCCCGTACAATTTTTATCACTCATTTGGACAGTCCCGATCCGACCCGGCCCATTCAATAAGAGATATGTATTGGGGAACTATTATTTGTAGAGAAATTACAATACAATTTAAAAAAACGTGAGAAGGTGGAGAAGTTGATTTTTCTCAAAATAATAGATACTTCTCTTTTTTAAAAAATAAAAAATCTGCAGACCTCTTTATGCTTTTCCCATTGAACACAAAATATTCTTTTCTAGTTCTATCATAAAACATACAAGAAATTAATCAAGACATTTAGTTCCTGAAGAACAAAATTTCATTTCTAAGAGAGGCGAAGTGACCTTTGCGCAAATTCTTAATTCTGGTTTCGATAATCTTTTAATGTGAAAAGGGCACACAATTCTTGATTTCGATTACTGATTCATTATTCTAACATTCTTATCAAAAGCATGTGTTTATTTGCCTTAGAGTCTTGATTTTGTTTTGTATTAAGAATTATGCTATGTGAGCGTGAATTATAGCACCAATTCGGTTATATCACTTTATTTCATGGTTCATAAATCAAATAATGAGTGACCAGAATAAAAGGAACATGAATGTTGATGCGCAAACATGTGTGAAACAACAGATTGATAAAGCAGACAATTCTTTTTGACATCAACTCCTTTTTATACATGTTTCTTTCTTCTTAAGTGGAAGGACTTGTTATTTATTTTATTATCTTTTATTCATAGGTTCAGAATTAACTTTCACATTGATAACTGTTTTCTTTGCCTCATGATAGAAAACTTGTTATTTTACAGTAAATTGCACTATTACTGTTTTTTCTGAAATTTTGCAGACTGTAGTTTCAATTTCTGAGAATTACACAATTAATTTACGATGTTTGATACACTTATTCATGATCTACTCCTTATATGCTTTCCATTGATATATTATTCATATAGAGCGGATTTAAAATGAGTAAGATATTAATTCCTAAAATCTTGTTGAAATTGTTATAGTATTTGTTAAAACCACGGACTGTTTTTTTCAATAACCTACACGTTCAAAATTATAGTGTGTGACATATTTTATCAATCAGACACTGGCGAGCTTCTCCTCGTAATCTCAATAATCGAACAAAATCACTGATCGGCTTTCCTCAAATTGCGTGTACACTATTAAGAAGAAAATTGAGAGAGTGATCCTAGGGAGATGGATCCATATTCACGCGATGCATGCCGTAATCACGTGCCAATAATCATAATCTGCCCAGCGTGGTCACAAGCTCAATATCACGATCCCCCCGGCATAATCACATGCTCAATATTACAATTTGCTCGGCGTAATCACAGCTGCAATATCACAATCCACCCGGCTTAGTCACAGGTTTAATATCACAATCCGCCCTGTGCGGTCACATGCTCAGTATCAGAATTCGCCCGGTGTGATCATAGGCTCAATATCTCAACCCACCCGGCGTGATCACAAGCTCAATATCATAATCCATCGGCATGGTCACACGCTATCAGTTCAATCCATATCAAATAACATCAAACTTCATACTCCTAGACTGGTGTATAAGTGACATGCTAAGGTGTATGCATGTTCAAAGTGTGCTAACACAACTCAATCAGGCAAATACATCACGAAAGTGGCAATTATCAGGTTCAATCAGGAGACTAACCTCTATGTAACCTCAAGCATGGATCAAATAACTCACAACATGGGAACAAATATAAGAAACACCACAACATTTAAGCTTAGCAACTAATTCAAGGGGTATCATAGCCTAAGCACTATCCCGAGCATGAATAATACCCCGGTGCATGCACACGAGCTCAACCCTACACATGTGCGCTACCCATAGCACGTAGCTATCATAAATAACTCAGGCAAATAGTGCCTCAACAAAGTTTAGGTAAGATACTTACTTCAAGCAAGCCAATTAGTACTTTAAGAAGCCCTTCCCGCGTGGATCAACCTTCGTATGACTCAAATCTAGCCAAAGTAACTTAATAATATCAATAGAAGCCATAGAAAATAAACCCAAATAATAAAGCTATGTTCTTGGCTCCATAATGCAAAGTCAACTCGAAAAGTCCACCTCGGACTCGCACTCCAGAACCCGAAAAACTCACAAAGCCGGAACACCCATTCCAATACGCGTCCAAATATACGTGTTTCATCCAATTCCAACCTCAATTTGACCATTGAATCATCAATTCACACTCTCTAAAATCATAGCCAAAAAATTCCCAAATTTCACATTTAATTCATATAAATTAGGTGTAATAATTTATGGTTAACCAATATTTAACACAAAAATCAACAAAGGATCACTTACCCCTTTAATTGTAATCAAAAGCCCTCCAAAAATCGTCTCCACCCGAGCTCCACAACTCCAAAACTGAAAAAATGACCAAGCTTGTCACACCCCGACCGGTGCTCAATCGAGATAACCCGGCCAAGTAAGCCTGTACAATGCCTTCTATCCGAATTCCATGAATAAAGAGAAGATACATTTCATTAGTTACATCATTTTTAAGTCTCAAAATACAAACACTTTCATGGTTTGAAGTGAACATGTGGTACAAATATAACATTACTAGTTTGACCTTCCCAACACCAACATACTACCCACACCATGTCTACGGAGCCTCTAATTTATACAAAGGAGTACAATGATAGTGACGGCAACAAGGCCCCGGCTATACCTCAAAATTAAATGCATAAGGAGGAAGAGATATACGACCTCGAAATAAAGTGGGGCTCACCAAGTCAGCTGGGAAGAGGGTGCAACCGCTATCATTGATCAAAGCCTCCTGCTGCGGAACCACTTGCATCCATTGAAGATGCAGCTCCCGTGAAAAAAGGGGCATTAGTACATGTCAAATAGTATTAATATAAAAATCGAACACCCCCTTCAAGGAGTTGAAGTGCAACATGAATCTGATGAATCATGAAAGCATTAAAAGAGCTTAAATAGTCATTAAAAATCATAGCAAATTAGTTTAAAGATTTCAATAACATTTATAAATTTCAAGTTGGGAATCCTCTATATGACCTTTACCACAATGCCACAATCTCTACACAAAGCGGCCCTGCCGCCTCACCCCAATGTGTGCGGGTGGAGGTGTAATCGTAATACCACAATTTTTACACAAAGCGGCCCCACCGCCTCACCCCAATATGTGCGAGTGGAGGTGTATTCACAAATCCACATTTTGGATTCTCAAAATCATAACTATTTGTACAAAAGATTTCTTTTCAAATCAACCATTTGGCACCTTTGGCCTTAACAAGTATTAAGTTCATAAGATTTCATCATATGAGAAACAAGAATTTGAACACATTGATTTCGTACAAAATTTTCTTCCAAAAAAGGGGTATAACATAATTAAGTCAAAATAGAAAATGATTAACACATAAGGGTTTGGACACGTTGTGCAATTTTGAGAATCAATTTACTAGCTTGAATATCCCACCTCAACAGTGTTTCAAGTTAGAACTACACACGAGGGAGTCTAGTAAGAATACGAAAATCCCGACACTGGAAGAAGAGCTTAGCATTCAAACCTCAAAATAGCCTTCCATGATGTAACAACAACGCCCGACACTTCTAACAATGCCAATCTATAGAAGAGGGGAGAATTACAAGCACGATTAGAGGAATTCGCATGACAAGAGCTGCTACAATGACAACCCAACCTTTCCTCAACCAATTCAACAACAAAATTACCCAAGGTGGCCCAACAACTTCCCCACAATCCCTATGAGCTCATGTATGTGATATGTCTACTCTCATCACCCATAACCAACCCAGAATTCAAAATTGGAGAATTGGGGAAGAAATTCTTACCTTTTAGAAACCCTAGCAAGTTCCTTTTGATGAAATTCCACGGCTTAATCCAAGTTGAGTAGTGAAATCCTTGAATCCTCCCCTTTCTCTCTCTAAAATAACTCTCTCCTCTCTCTAAAATACCAGTTAACCCCTTGAAAATGATCCCTATGGCTAAATAAAATAAAATGGGGTCGGGTTATAAAATTAAAAAAAAGCCCCGACGCAGATCTGCGGTCTCATATGCGACCACATAACACTTATCCGGTCCGCAAAATGGACCGCACAATGGTCCTCCGGAACTAGGCAACGTGCAGGTATGCGACAGGTCTGCGGTCCGCAGACCAATTATGTAGTTGCACAAAGGTCCGCAGAACCTCCTTCTGAAATTCCTCATGCTGGTTCTGCGATAGATGTGTGGACCGCGAAACTATTATGCGATCACATAATTGACCGCAAATAACTTCCTAAATATGCCCATTTCTATGCTTCACTCTGTGGCAGATCTGCGGTCTGCAGATCAGTTCTGCGATCGCAAAAAGGACTGTAGAAACACCCTGTTCTCCAATAATTTTTCTTTAGCTCTCCAACGCACTCTTCCACCCAAAAAGTCCATAATGCGGCGAGCTTGCGAGCCACGAAGAATTTCAACCCTCAAATACATTAGCCAACCTCGACACCACGAAATCCCGGGTTTTAGGTGTAATTCTTATGGGAACTTACATGCTTGCCCACTTAGGATCATTTGTCCTTGAATGAGGGTCAAAATCCGCCATTAGCATCTATGTGGACTCAACTGTCACTTCATACACCAACAGTTCCAAATTTTTGACTAACTCTCTAAATTTTCAGAATTTTGGTGGAATCTCCCCTATAATTGGGCCTATCCACCTGTCAGAGAATCCCACCAATCAATCCTAACAACATAACCATAACATAACAATGTAACACAATCATGGAAACAACACCGACCACTACGTCATAATCATTATATTACCAAAAGAAACATCCTTAACAGTAACAGTACAAGTGAAATGTAATTCATAGATTGTAAACTCTTAACATTTTCATAGAACACCGCTACCTAAATACATAATTATTCAAACAAATGAGGGTGCTTCTTCTTTATCTCTTCCTCAGCCTCCCAGGTGGCCTCCTCAACCTGTTGATTTCGCCATAGCACTTTCATGGAGGCAATCTCTTTGTTTCTCAGCTTCCGAACTTGCCTGTCAATAATGGCAACTGGAATCTCTTCATAAGTCAATTCCTCATTAATCTCAATAGTCTCAACCGGAACAATAAGCGACGGATCTCCAACCACCCTTTTCAACATGGATACATGGAACACCAGGTGCACTAAAGATGTCTTTGGAGGTAGTTCTAGCATGTAAGCCACCCGATCAATCCTCTGAATAATTATGTACGGTCCGACGTACCTCAGACTCAATTTTCCTTTCTTACCAAACAACATTATACCCTTCATTGGGGAAACCTTCAAGAATACCTAATCATCCTGTTGGAATTCCAAATCCCTACGACGAACATCCGAATAGGACTTCTGACGACTCTGAGCAGTTTTAAACTGATCCTTTATGACCTTAACCTTCTCCACAGCCTGATGCATGAGGTCTGGTCCTATCAATTCTACTTCCCCAATCTCGAACCATCGAATGAGAGATCTACATCTCCTACCATATAAAGCCTCGAATGGTGCCATCTGAATGCTGGCGTGATAATTGTTGTAGGAAAATTCTATGAGTGGCAAATGATCATCCGAGCTACCCTTGAAGTCAAGAACACAAGCGCGCAACATATCCTTAAGCGTCTGAATGGTCCGCTCTGCTTGCCCGTCGGTCTGTGGATGAAAAGATGTACTAAGATTCAACTGGGTACCCAATCCTTGCTGAAATTTCTTCCAAAAATTAGCTGTGAATTGTGCCCCTCGATTGGAGATAAAAGAAACTAGAGTGATATGTAATCTGACTATTTCCTTGATATACAACTGAGCATACTGTTCCGCCGTGTTGGTAGTCTTAATAGGTAAGAAGTGCGCTGATTTCGTGAGCCGATCCACAATCACCCAAATCGAGTCGAACTTTCGAGGAGTGCGATGTAGTCCTACCACAAAGTCCATATTGATCATCTCCTATTTCCACATCGAAATTTCTATGTTCTGTGCCAACCCACCGGGCCATTGATGTTCGACTTTCACTTGTTGACAATTTGGACATCTTGTCACAATGTTCGCTACATCCCTCTTCATGTAATTCCACCAGTAGACTTCCTTAAGATCATGGTACATCTTTGTAAAGCCTGGGTGCACGGAATACCTGGAAGTGTGAGCCTCAGTCATGATTCTTTCCCGGAGACCAACTACATTTGGAACACATAATCGCCCTTAGTACCTTAGCGTACCATCATCCATGCCAAGAGAAAAAGCCATAGTCTTATGTTTATGAATCCCCTCGTTCAACTGTACCAACAACGGATCATCGTATTTCTTTTCCTTGATTTCCACAACTAGTGATGATTCAGCCCTATTTTGCACAACCACCCCTCCTTCACCGGACTCTGCAAGACGAACTCCCAAACTAGCAAACTGATGAACTTCCTTAGCCGACGACCTTTGATATGCCTCCAAGTGAGCCAAACTACCCATTGATTTCCGGCTAAGAGCATACGCCACAGCATTAGCCTTCCCCGGATGATATAGAATGTCGATGTCGTAGTCTTTGAGTAACTCAAGCCATCTTCTCTACCTCAAATTCAATTCCTTCTGTTTGAAAATATATTGAAGGCTCTTATTGTTCGTGAATAAAATCAGAAAAATGAAGCCCCGAAGCAGATCTGTAGTTGAATATGCGACCGCATAACACTTTTGCGGTCCGCAAAATGGACCGCACAATGGTCCTCCGGAACTGGGCACTTTTGTGCAGGTATGCGACAGGGTTGGCTGACCAATTCTGCGGTCGCATAAAGGACCACTGAACCTCCTTCCGAAATTTCTCATGCTGGTTCTGCGACTGATGTGCGGCCTGCAAAACGATTATGCGGTCGCATAATTGACCAAAAATGACTTCCAAAATTTACCCATTTCTCTGCTTCACTCTGCGGTAGATCTGCGGTCCGCAGATCAGTTCTGCGGTCGCAGAATGGATCGCTGAAACGCCCTGTTCTGCAATAATTTTTCTTCAGCTCCCCAATACATTGTTCAACCCAAAAGGTCCGTACCGCTGCGAGCTTGCAAGCCGCAAAGAATTTATACGGCCGTCAAATACATTATCCTACCTCGGCTCCACAAAATCTCAGGTTTTAGGCGAAATTCTTACGGGGCCTTACAAAATCCTTCGATATTAAATCTTGCCCAATTAATCCGCATCTGCCTTCACTTAACCGCTTCCGCAGTACTGCAGCGGTACTGCTTTTGCATTAAATGGACCACATCTGCGATCCCCACTAAGCGCCCGACCTCAGCTTCTACGGTCACCCAGCCGCATCTGTGGTCGCGCTTCTGCGCCTTCTGCATCGTAGATGGGCCTCGCTTTGCGCCCCATCTTCAGCATCTGCGGACCCAGCTCCTAGCCTCCTCCTTCACATCTGTGCTGAAAAATTCCGCAAATGCACAGTCGCATCTGCGCACCCCTAACTGCATGTGCGATTTCACCAGATCTGCTAACATTCAGCCAAGTTCAACTTAACCAAAATGATCCAAGACTCATCCGAAACACATTTTGGCTCCCGTCCAATCACACCAACCAATCCTAAAACATAACATGGACCTACTCGAGGCCTCAAATTACGAATCACACCTCAATTCAAGCCCAAGGAACAAATGAATTTTCAACTTCCAAAACTCGTGCCGAACCATATTAGATATACTCGGAATGACCTCAAATTTTGCATGCAAGTCCCAAATGACACAGTGGACCTATTCTCACTTCCGAAACAATAATCTGAACCTGATATCAACAAAGTCAACTCCCTGTCAAACCTATCAACCTTTCAAACCTTCAACTATCCAACTTTCGCCAATTAGAATCAAATCAACTTAGGAACCTCCAAAACCAAATTCTGACATACCCTTAAGTCCAAAATCACCATATGAAGCTATTGGAACCATCAAAATACCATTCCGGAATCATCTACACATAAGTGAACTTCGATCAGCTCTTACAACTTAAGCATCCAACTAAGGGACTAAGTGTCCCAATTCAATCCAAAACCTCCCTAAAATCCAAACCAACCATCCCTGCAAGTCACATCACCATAAATACATATATGTAAAGTATCAAATAGGGAACACATGCTAATATTCTCAAAATGACTGACCAGGTCATTATATTCTCCCTCTCTTAAACAAACATTCATCCTTGAACGAGTCTCGAATCATACCTGGAGTCTCAAAAAGGTGAGGATATCTGCTCCTGCTTGGTATCCCAAGTTGCCTCCTCGACCGGCTGACCTCTATAATGAACCTTCATTGATGCTATATTCTTCGACCTCAACTTTTGCACCCACCAATCCAAAATAGCCACCGGCTCCACATCATAAGTCAAATCCTCATCCAACTGCAGCGTGCTGAAGTCCAAAACATGTGATGGATCCCCATAATACTTCTAGAACATAGAAACGTGAAAACTAATTGAACTCCCGTTAGACTAGGTGAAAAGGCAAGTCTGTAGGCCACCTCTCCCACTCTCTCAAGCACCTCAAAAGAACCAACATACCTAGGGATCAAATTCCCTTTTTCTCGAACTCAATCACACCCTTCATGGGTGAAACTTTGAGTAGAACCTTCTCACCCACCTTATATGCAACATCACGAGCCTTCTTGTTAGCATAACTCTTCTTCTTAGATTGTGGTGTATGAAGCCGCTCCTGAATCAACTTCACCTTCTCCAAATCATCACGGACCAAATCAGTGCCCAACAATCTAGCCTCCCCAGGACAAAACTAACCAATCAGAGAACGACACCGCATCCCATATAAGGCCTCATGGGG
>MCJB01017257.1:27111-81833 GCA_002018475.1 Nicotiana obtusifolia
GGGGGGGGGGGGGGGCTATCTGGATACTCGATTGAGAACTATTCTTACAGGAAACTCTTCTAACTATTGAAACTAATCCCATGATCCTCCCAAATCAATGACACAGGCTCGTAACATGTCCTCCAAAATCTGAATAGTGTGCTCTGACTGATCGTCCGTCTAGGAATGAAATGTCGTACTCAGCTCGACCTGTGTGCCCAACTCACGCTGCACTGCTCTCCAAAAGCGCTATGTGAGCGGCATGCCTCCATCTGAGATAATAGACACGGGAACATCATAAATGCGAACAATCTCTCGAATATAAATTCGAGCTAGCTGCTCTGAAGAGTTGTTAGTCATGACTAGAATGAAGTGTGTAGACTTGGTCAGTCTGTCCAATGACCCATACTGCATCGAATCTCATCAAGGTCCCTGGAAGCCCATCTACAAAATTCATAGTGATACGCTCCCACTTCTACTCCAGAATGTCGTCCCTAAAGCAGACCACCGGGTCTCTGATGCTCATACTTCACCTCCTGGTAGTTCAAACACCAAGCAACATACTCAACAATATCCTTCTTCATCCTTCGCCATCAATAATGCTGCCTCAAATCATGGTACATCTTCATGACCCTTGGATGAATGAAATACCACGATCTATGAGACTCTTCAAGAATCAGCTCTCGCAACCCATCCACATTTGGAACTAACCCTATAGCGTCAATATCCCATCATCACCAATAGTAACCTCCTTGGCGTCGTCATCCTACACGGTGTCCCTTAGGACAAGAAAGTGGGGATCATCATACTGACGCATCTTGATACTCTCAAACAAGGACGACAGTGATACAACATAGCAAGAACCCTGCTAGGCTCCAAAATATCCAACCCCAAAAATCGATTGGCCAAAGCCTGAACATCCAGTGCTAACGGTCTCTCCCCAACTGGGATATAAGTAAGACTCCCCATTCTATCAGCCTTCCTACTTAAAGCATCGGCCAACATATTGGCTTTTCCCGGGTGATAAAGAATCATGATATCATAGTCCTTTAGTGGCTCTAACCATCTCCGTGGACTCAAGTTTAGATCCTTTAGCTTGAATAAGTGCTGGAGACTCCTGTGATATGTCAACACCTCACAAGACACGCCGTAAAGATAATGCCACCAAATCTTGAGCGTATGAACAATGGGTGCTAACTCCAAATCGTACACTGGGTAGTTCTTCTCATTGGGCTTCAATTGAGGCGAAGCATAAGCAATCACTCTACCCTCCTACATCAACACACATCCAATGCCAATTCGTGAAGTATCATAATATACTGTATAAGAACCCGATCCTGAAGGTAAAAGAAGAATTGGAGCTGTAGTCAAGGCAGTCTTGAGCTTCTGAAAGCTCTTCTCATACTCATCAGACCACCTGAATGGGGCACCCTTCTGCATCAATCTACTCAATAAGGCTGCAATGGATGAAAAACCCTCCACATAACGACGTTAATACCCAGCCAAACCAAAGGACACTCCAGATCTCAGTAGTAGTAGATGGTCTGGGCCAACTATAAACTGCCTCAAGCTTCTTCGGATACACCTTAATCCCCTCACTGGACATTGTGTGGACCAAGAATGCTACCGAGTCTAACCAATACTCACACTTGGAGAATGTAACATATTTCTTCTTCTCCCTAAAAGTCCAGAGCATGATCCTCAAATGTTGCTCATGATCCTCTCGCCAGCGAGAATCACCAATATATTATCAACGAAAACTATGATGAATGAATCAAGATAGGGATTGAAATACATTGTTCATTAGGTGCATAAAAGCTGTTGGGGGCATTGGTCAGCCCAAAAGACATCATCAGAAACTCATAGTGACCATAGCTGGTCCTGAAAGCTGTCTTCGAAATATCTGAAGACCGAATCTTCAACTAATGGGACCTTGATCTCAAATCAATCTTTGAGAATACTCTAGCACCTTGAAGCTGATCAAAAAAATCATCAATACGGGGTAATGGGTACTTGTTCTTGATAGTAACCTTGTTTAACTGCCTGTAGTCAATGCACATTCTCAAAGAACTATATTTCTTCTTCAAAAATAGTACTGGTGCATCCCAAG
This sequence comes from Nicotiana obtusifolia, assembly GCA_002018475.1. Classification (NCBI taxonomy): domain Eukaryota; kingdom Viridiplantae; phylum Streptophyta; class Magnoliopsida; order Solanales; family Solanaceae; genus Nicotiana; species Nicotiana obtusifolia. The sequence goes on from MCJB01017257.1 coordinate 29,201, forward strand.
GTGACACACTAGGCCGGATGAAATCCTTATCAAACAACTCCTTTAACTATTCCTTCAAGTCCTTCAACTCAATTCGTGCCATGCAATACGGTGGAATAGAGATAGGCTGAGTGCCCTACACCAAATCAATACCAAAAATAATATTCCTGTCGGATGGTACGCCCGATAGATCTGCAGGAAATACATATGGGAACTCCCTCACTTCTAGAACTGACTCAAAAATAGGAATATCAGAACTAACATTCCTCACAAAGGCCAAGTACGCCAAACACCCTTTCTCAACCGTCCGTTGAGCCTTCAGGAAAGACATCACTTTACTAGGAACATGATCCAGGGAGCCTCTCCACTCCAACCTCGGCAATTCCGCCATAGCGAATGTCGCAGTCTTAGTGTGAAAATCAAGAATAATGTGGTATGGTGGCAACCAATCCATGCCCAAAATCACGTCAAAATCTACTATGCTGAGCAATAAGAGATCCACTCTAGTCTCATAACCACCAATGTTCACCACACAAGACCAATACACACGGTCCACCACAATAGAATCACCCACCTATGTAGATACATGAACATGCATATCTAAAGAATAACGAGACATATACAAATAATGAGCAAAGTATGATGACACATATGAATAAGTGGAACCAGGGTCAAATAACACTGAAGCATCCCTGTGGCACACTGAAACAATACCTGTGATCATGGCGTCAGAAGCAACTTCCTCTGGCCTAGCGGGAAATGCATAGCAACGGGCCAGACCACCACCTGACCGACCTCCCGTCTAGAGCAACCTCGAATTGACTAAGCCTGACCCTTAGCTGGCTGTGCGGGTGGTATAGCTACTGGTGCCGAAATTATAGACTGCAAGCTTTGCTGTGGGACCTAACCCAGAAGTTGGGGGCAGTTCCCCTTGGGATAACTCAAGTCTCCACACTGGAAACAACCCATCCTAAGAGACAATTGATCCTGATAAACCGAATAACTAGTCAAACCTAGCATCCGTCCCGTCCTCTCAAGCCAAACTGTGACCTAGACCATAGTTGAGGCCATCAATGAACCTCATGAACTTCTCCATCTCAGTGAGAACCAACCATACTACATGATGTGCCAAATCTGTGAATCTCAGCTCGTACTAGGTCACAGTCATACCCTCCTGGCATAGCTGCTCAAACTCCCTACGCAGCTCCTCTCTATGAGCATGTGGGACAAAATTCTCTAAGCGGAGAACTAAGAGTTGATGCCATGTAAGTGGTGCTGTGCCAGTTGTCCAGCCTGACTCATAAGTCTGCCACCATCTGTAGGCTGCCCCCGTCAGCTGAAAGGTAGTAAAAGTAACTCCACTAGTGTCCACAATAAGAATTCGATGACACCGATCTTGTCACGACCCCAATTTCTTACCTTAGCATGTCATGATGACACCTAGTCTCTAAGACTAGGTAAGCCTAACATTTATTGATAGCTTAATAGAATTTAACAACTAAGATTATAAGATAATTCAATAAAACTCATAATAACTCAAAACAGAACATCTGTAACATAATTCCCCAAAATCGGTAGGACTGAGGCATAAACTCTACAGAAATACGTTGTAAATCCCTAGTACATCACCGTCTAAATAAAGAATAAACAGTAGTAAGAGTAAGGATAGAAGGTGGATCCGAGGCCCACGAGCGCCAAGCAGGTATACCTTGAAGTCTCCGAAATGTATGATCAACTCACTGATGCTTAGCCTGAGCTGAAGTACCTGGATCTGCACAAAAATATGCAGAAGCGTAGTATGAGTACACCACAACGACACCCAGTAAGAATCAAGCCTAACCTCGATAGAGTAGTGACGAGGCCAGGTCAAGACACCTACTAAGGTAAGAGAAACTGAACAAGATATAATATAGGCAAATAATGGAAGACTGCGAATAATTGACTATAAAGCAGTCCAGTAATGTAAGCTAACAACGAAATTTAAAACAATAAAGGCATCAAAGAGTAAACACATGATAAGAACATCAAGAAAATAATACGAACAAATACAAGTAGGCAAATAAAGATATAACAAAACTGTTCAACCAACAAGCCTCTATAACATAGAAGGTACAACAAGAATTACGATTGAGCTACCGCCTCATATCCACTTTTTACAATTAAAAATCATGACCTTTCCTTATACCTCCGCGTGAGCCTTACATTAAGATATTTTTGAAAACTATTTTTCTCCGAAATAGCTACACACACTTTAGCCCCCTTATGCCGCCGCATGCACATTAACCCCTATCCTTATACCGCCGCATGCGCATCAATATCATAACACAGTACAACTCGCATCACAAGTGTCCATATGCCACAACTTGCCAAAATCAACAATACCGATGTTATCAAAACATATAGCCGCCAACTCAACCACAATACGAACAAGAATCTCATTAATAACAAAATGAGCAAGAATAACTCAACAAGGAAAGATATCTCAATAATCAACAACCTCAAATAAGAATAACTCGACAAATAAGGAGGTAACATGACAATAAGAGAGATAACAAAGGCAATTAAGGCATATAAGAGCATGTTTTACAATAAAGGATAGCTCATCTGACAACAATATCAAGTAAAGCATGTAAGAGAAATTTAATAATGGAATATTTAACATGATATTTCAATTTCTAATTAAATGCATGAAAGAGTCTAAGAGTCTAAACCGGTCACCATATCACATATATGCCCGTGTATACACTCGTCACCTCGTGTACATATTTTTCACATAATCCAAATAATATGATTCAACCCAAGTCCTAAGGGGTAGTTCCCCCATATAAAGTTAGACAAGATACTTACCTCAAACAAGCTAAATCAATATACTAGTAAGCCTTTTCCCAAAAATCCAACTCCGGACGGCTCGAATCTAGCAAAAATAACTTAATACCATAAATACAAATCACAGAAAATGATTTGGATAATAAAGTTGCAATCTTTAATGAAAATCAAAAAGTCAACTCAAAAGGTCAACACTGTTATCACACCTCAGAACCCAACCAAACAACATCAAATCTATGAATAGCACCCCATTTCAAGCTTACTGAATTAATGAACAGTCAACTTCTAAAACAAATGTCGAATCATACCAAACCAACTCCGAATGAGCTCAAATTTCACATGCAAGTCCTAAATGACACAATGAACCTATACAACTTCTCGGAATCATAATCCGAGTCCGATATTAATAAATATAGCCCTCAGTCAAACCTATCAACCTTCTAAACCTTCAACTTTCCAACTTTTGCCAAAAAGCCTCAAACCAACCTAAGGACCTCCAAATCAATATCATGACATGCACCTAAGTCCAAAATTACTATACGAAGCTATCAGAACCATAAAAACTCCATTCCGGAGTCATCTATGCAAAAGTCAAACTCCGATCAACCCTTTCAACTTAACCTTCCAACTTATGGACTTAGTGTTCCAATTCACTCCGAAACTCACTCAAAACCAAAACAACCATCCGGACAAGAAACATAATAACAATTGAACATAGAGGAGGCAATAAATAGGGAAACGAGGCTAAGATACTCAAAACGACCGTCTGAATTGTTACAGTATTTGGAACTTTCTCCTCCACTAGAGCGACTGCTGGCTCTACAAATGTTGCTCTAGCTATAGTGTGAGCCCCAGCTCGGCCCCAACCTGTCGCAGCCCAGACTTGTGGTACTGGTGCCTGACGCCCACGATTTGACTGATCGTGTCCTCACCCATCTGTGAGATAATGCAAGAGTAAAGGTTTAAACTTCGAAATTAATAAATCCATATTACAAGAATGCAAGAAAGTGAAGTCTTTCCTAACAGTTCGGTAGCCTCTCAGAGATAAGTACAGATGTCTCCGTATCGATTCGCAAGACTCTATTAAACTTTCTTGCGAGTCATAAAGCCTGTGAACCTAGGGATTTGATACTAACTTGTCAAGGCCCAAAACCACCAACCAATCATGATGGCGCCTAACTCATTTGTTAGGCAAGCCAAACATAACAAAAATGAAATATAAATACTGAGTTAATAGAAATAGTACAAGTCTAAAGCTTTCAACGTAACATAATAGCATTGATACATACTAAATCTCCTAGAACTAGTAAATACAGAGCCATGAGCTCTAAAACAGAAATACAAATCCGAAATGTCAAATAAAAATATTGTCTGAATGAAAGACAACAATACAAAATGAAAGGAGATTCCAAGACTGCGGTCGAGATGCTGCTCTACCTTGTCTCTCCGAAGATAACTCAACAACAATCCTCAGCTACTGGTGGCTCGGTCCAACACCTAGATCTGCAAAATTAAGTGCAGAGTGTAGTATGAGTACAACCAATCTAATGCACTCAGCAAGTATCAACAACCAACTTCGACGAGGTAAAAAACGTAATTATAAATGATACGAGCTAATCACCTGTACAATTCATAATTCCAACAAGTACAAAACAATAATATGATCAAGTCATGAATCATATATAGAAAACACCTTGGTGCACAAAATAACTAATTGTACTCTATTCAGTCAACAATCTAACATACATAAAGAAGATATGCAAACAACTCAGGCAAACAGCCAAAAAATTGCAAGTAAAGATGAAATGCAAAACCAAATCAGACACTGGCCAGCTTTTTCTTAGAATCTCAATAATCGAACCAAACCACTGATCAACTTTCCTCAAACCGCGTGTATACCATCAAGAAGAAACATGAGATGGTGACCCTAGGGGAATGAATCCATATCCACACACTAACATGGCATATTCACGTGCTAATAATCATAATGCACCCCGCATGGTCACATTCTCAATATCACGATCCGCCCAGCGTTGTCACATGCTCAATATCACAATCCGCCCGACGTGGTCAAAGTCTCAACATCACTATCCGCTCGGCATGGTCACAGGCTCAATATCACAATCTGTTTGGTGTGGTCACAGGCTCATTATCATAATCCGCCCACGTGGTCACATGCTTATTGTCCAATCCATATCACATAGAAAACAGATATACAAGAGTACATGCACATGATCAATGGACATCAAATTTCATACTCCTAGGATGGTGTAAGTGACATACTAAGGTGTATGCATGTGCAAAGTATGCTAATCAGGCAAATACATCATGAAAGTAGCAATTATCAGGTTCAAACAAGAGATTAACCTCTATGTAACCTCAAATATGGCTCAAATAGCTCACAACAGGGGCACAAATATAAGAAACATCACACCATAGCTTAGCAACCAATTCAAGGCGTATCATAGCCTAAGTACTACCCCGAGCATGAATAATACTCCCGTGCACGCACATGGGCTCAACCCCACACTTGTGCGCCACCCATAGCACGTAGCTATCACAAACAACTCACGAATCTAGTGTCTCAACCAAGTTTAGATAAGATACTTAACTCAACCAAGCCAAATCAGTACTCTAAGAAGTCTTTTCCACGTGGATCAAACTTCAGACTGCTTAAATCTAGCCAAAAATAACTTAATAATATCAATAGAAGCCATAAGAAACAAGTCCAAACAATAAAGCTAAGATCTTAGCTCAATAATGCAAAGTCAACCAAAAACGTTCACCCCGGGCCCGCACCCCAAAATTCGACAAAACTCACAAATTCAGAACGCCCATCCCAATACGAGTCCAAATATATGTGATTCATCCAATTCTAACCTCAATTCTCCCCTTAAATCATCAATTCACACTCTCTAAAATCATAGTCCAAAACTCCCCAAATCCTACTTTTAATTCATCTAAATTAGGTGTAGTAATCCATGGGTAACCAATATCTAATACCAAAATCAAGGATCACTTAACCCTTCAATTGTGATGAAAAGTCCTCCAAAAATCAGCTCTAACCGACCCCCACAACTCCAAAAATGAGAAAATGACCAAACTCTTCGATATTAACTCCTTCCCAATTAATCAAAATATGCGGTCACTTTACGGCTTCTGCGATACTGCTGTTAAATGGAGCGCATCTACGATCCCCTCTATGCACCCAACCTCCCATTTCTATGGTCACCCAGTTGCATCTGCGGTCGCGTTTCTGCTCCTTCAGCTTCGTAGAAGCGTCTTTGCATCTGTGGACCCAGCTCCCAGCCTCCTCTTTCGTATATGCGATCAACAATTTCGTAGATGTGCCATCATAGCTGTGCACCCCTAACCGAAGGTGCGATTTTACCAAATTTGCTAACCTTCAGCCAAGTTCTACTTAGCCAAAATGATCCGAGACTCATCTGAAACACAACCGGGGTTCCCGGGACCCCGTCCCATCACACCAACCAATCCCAAGATATAATACGGACCTACTCCGAGGCCTCAAATCACACAAAATAACATCAAAACTATAAATCACACCTCAATTCAAGCCCAAGGAACTAATGAACTTTCAACTTTCAAAACTTGTGCCGAACCATATCAAATCAACTTGGAGTGACCTCAAATATTGCACGCAAAGTTTCAAATGGCACAATGACTTATTCCCACTTCCAAAATAATAATCTGAACCCGATGTCAATAAAGTCAACTTCCAGTCAAACCTATCAACCTTCCAAACCTTCAATTATCCAACTTTTGCCAATTAGAACCAAATCGACCTAGGAACCTCCAAAACTAAATCCGGACATATGCCTAAGTCCAAAATCACCGTATGAAGCAATTGGAACCATTAAGGCATGACTCCGGAGTTGTCTACACAAAATTCAACTCCGATAAATTCTTACAACTTAAGCATCCAGCCAAGGGACTAAGTGTCCCAAATCAATTCAAAACCTCCCCGAAACCAAAACCAACCATCCTCCCAAGTCTCATCATCATAAATACACACATGTAAAGCATCAAATACGAAAAATAAGCTAAAATACTAGAAACAACCGGCCGAATCATTACTCCAGGGGAGGATAACACTACCTAACACAAGAGAGATTTAGTAACTTGTACTACTTGGAAATAGAAAGATTCTACTGCACGTGAAATTGTGTAAGTTCAGTTATTGATGATATCATCCATGAATGTGAAAAATATCCTACGACTCAAGACATGTGAGCTTATTTAAGATACGAATATGGTGATATAACTGTGACTCGCCTTAGAACCTTGACAATTAAGTTTGACATGTATAAAAAGCATCATGATCACAACATCAAGAAACAACTGATGGTGATGTAAAATATGATTTCTCAACTTAAAAGTTTTGGTCATATTCTCTCTGATGAGCAACAGGTTTAGACAATGGTTTGGTCCCTACCAATAACTAAGAACATCTGAAGGTTAACTTGACCCATAATGGCAGCATCATAACTTTTGTTAATATTGCCTATCATGTGGATCTTAAAGACAAACGACTTGATATTTCTAAAGCTACACCTAGTGCTTATGTGGCAGCATCAAGTGGTATAAAGAGTTTGGGATTCAAATACAAAAGAAAAGAAAATAATGAAAAGAGTAAGAAAATCGGACAAGGACCCTCCAAGAAAAAAAAAACAAGTTGAATTCTTAAAAGAAAGAATATTTTAAAGAAGAAAGAGAACAATAAGATGAAGTGCTATAATTACCAAGTTCCAGAGCATTTTTCTCGTGAGTGCAATGAGCCAAAAAAAGGTACCATTTCAAAATACATCTCTAAGTATTGTTTCGAGCGGTGTTTTATTAACTAAATGTTATCCTGTGTAGATTGTAGACTTAGGGGCCACCGACCATGTGAGCGTGGTCGAGCAGTGTTTTTAGAGTTCCGTCGAGCCCCACCTCGATTGAAATAGGTATATGTGAGGAATAATTCAGAACTTGAAATCAAAAGGAAAGACACTTGCAAAATACACTTGCGTGGTGGCTGATCTTTATTGTTGCATGACGTTCTATTTGCTTCAGAGATTCGACAAAACTTAGTCTTTGTGTCTGTTCTTTTAGATATAGGTTTAATTTGAATTTCAATCGTAATGGTGTTAGAGTTACTCTAGATTATTTTTTTATGGTTTTGGACTTTATTATGATGATTTTATTGTGTTATATTCTAATCTTTCACGTATAAATATTATGTTGACTAATATATTATGGCATGTTGGTCTAGTAACAATGATGTTGTGTTATTATATGATATGCAAGAATTGGTCACAGAGGATAAGCTCGAATGGAAAGATTGGTTAACAAAGGACATTTATGTTGTTTCTCTAAAATTGAAATACCAATATGTGAAAATTGTCTGTCAGAAAGACTACACGTGAAACATTTGAGTAGGCAAAAATAATTGATTTTACATTACAATTAATTCATTCTAATGTCAGTGATCCAAGGAATGTGATGGCTAAGTCTGTTGCTTTGTATTTCAACACATTTATTGATGACTTCATGCAATGTAGTTATGTATATTTGATATCTCATAATCTGAAGCACTTGAATATTTTAAGAGATATATAAATGAAATATAGAAGCAATTAGATAAAAGAATAAAGACCTTAAGAACCGATAGAAATATCTATCAAAATAATTTGACAAATTGTGCAATGGAAACGGCATCACTAGACAGTTATATGTTCTTTACACACTTCAACAAAATGGTTTAGAAGAAAGGCGGAATAAAACCTTATTAGACATGAAAAAGTCCATGATGGCTCAAGAAAATTTATCTATTTCCTTTTGGGGAGATGTGTTACTGACAACAACCTACATATTGAATTAAATACCTCCTAAATTAATTTTTTTCACTCCTTATGGCTATGGACTGATCATAAACTAAATCTGAATGATGTACAACCTTTTGGATGTGCTGCATATGTAAAAGAATATTTTAGCAAATTTGAAAAACTAGATCTAAAAGGCAAAAGATATATTTTTATAAGATACCCAGAACATGCCAAAGGAAATATGTTCATTGGTATATTAGATGACGAAAGTGTTATTGAAATTGAACACGAGACATCGCACATTTATGGAAAATAATTTTTCAAAGAAGGGAGATATAAATAACGAAGAGCCTCTTTATGAAATATTAAATTCAAATAGTCCGCAAGTATTTTCTCACATATTTTATAATCAAATCGGTCAAGATCCAGTCTTAGATCCAAGTGGGAGTAGGGGTTCTGAATTCTAAAATCCTTTCAATGAATATGAATTTCAATAACGAAAAAGTACCAAGAAAAATATACCTAAACCTAAATTCTATGACTGAGGCTTTGTCCGTAGAAATGTAACGACCCGACCAGTTATTTTGAGTATTTGCATTCTGTTCAGTTGTTTGAAGTCTTGAGTATTTTCATATGATGTATCATGACTTCTGTGAATTGTCAGTTTTGGTTTTCAGGTGATCCGGAGTTGATTTGGAAGAATGATTCTCAACTAGGAAGCATTAAGTTGGAAAAGCTGACCAAGTTTGACTTTTGTGTATTCAACCCCGGATTAGAGTTTTGATCATTCCGTTAGGTCCGGATGGTGATTTTGGACTTGGGCATATGCCCGGATTTAGATTTGGATGTTTCTTGAAGGTTTTGGCATTAATTGGCAAAAGTTGGCAATTTGAAGTTTTGGAATGTTCATAAATCGGACTGGAAGTTGACTTTGTTGATATTGGGATCAGATTTTGGTTTTGAGAGTTGGAATAACTTTGTTATGTCATTTGGAACTTGTGTGCAAAAAATTGAGGTCATTCCGAGTTGATTTGGTATGGTTTAGCACGAGGTTTGAAAGTTGAAAGTTTAAAAGTTCATTAAGTTTGATTTGAGGTGCGATTCGTGGTTTGGATGTTGTTATGCATGATTTGAGGCCTCGAATAAGTCTCTGTGTTGCTTTTGGCTAGTTTGGAATTGTTCGGATGATGATTTGAGTGGGATGACGCTTCTAGTGTATCGATTGGCCTTGTTTGAGGTAAGTATCTGTCATGATCCAAAATCTAACTAGCCGTGATGGCACCTAACCCAACCAGCTAGGTAAGCCAATTAGCAACAATCCAATTCAAATGAGATTTATAGAGAAAATAAATGATGAAATTACTGAACTTATATACAACTTCCCAACGACTGGTGGTACAACTTATGAGCTTCTAATATTTATTGTTTACAAAGCTGGTATGAAATAAATACATCATTTGTTCGAAATATGTATAAACAGATTTGTAAATCTAAAGCTACACCACTCATACCTGATAATGCAAGGGAAGCCATCGAAAAGCTACTGAACATCGTGAACATTTTTGGCATTGGAATAGCTCAAGAACAAGAGGCAGCTATAGCCGAAATGTAAGTACACCAGCTCCCGCCATATGGAACAACATCATCTCCAAAATCTGCATGCAAAGTGCAGAAGTGTAGTACGAGTACAACCCATCCCATGTATTCAATCAGTAACGAACCTAACCTTAGGTTGAAAGCAATGGCGAGCTTGGACAACGATCAAAGTCCAAGACCAATAGCCAAGAACAACTCGTAACAATATAATGGAAGCAGTACAAGTAATGCTCATCTCGTTCATAGTTACGGAAAATAGGCATGCTTTTCAGGTATAATAGTAAAACCCAAACCTTTCCCCGAAATCACCAAAATATGAGTATATTAGAAAATTGTGATTTTTTCCAAAAACTTTCAACAACAGATAAGATGTTTCATTTTCATATAGCATGAGGAAAGTACACTTCTATTCCTACATGTCAATGTCCAAGTGAAGCCATGGATGTCACAATATAGTTTAGCATGAGCAAATGCATCTCTATACCTACATGCCAATTATGCATGTCAAACGTAATGCGTCATAGTGATGAACTCATACTCTCAGAGTACTCAATCTTACTGTCTCACACTCAATCACTCGGTCACTCAATCACTCTACACTCGGCACTCGGTACCTGCGCTCACTGCCAGTATGTCAGACTCCGGAGGGGCGGATCCCGCCCAAGCGCTAATATAAGCAACATTGCTTGCTGCGGCGCGCAGCCCGATCCCGTCATGAATCAACCAAACCTACTGCAGCGTGCAGCCTGATCCATCATGAATTAATAAAACCTATTGCTGCGGCGTGCAACCCTATCCCATAAATATCACCACAATCTGGCCCTCCGGCCCCAACTCAGTCATCAATCTCTCCTATCTCTCGGACTCAAAATCTCATTCCAATCAGCCTGAACAATGATAACATGGTGTGACAACAAATGATAAAAGAGACTGGGATATGATACGCAAATGAATGAATATGACTGAGTATGTAATTGCAATTTAAGCAAATAACTCAACAGCAGAGATGACCTCAGTGGGTCCAAACAGAATAAGCATATAGCCCAAACATTATTTATAACATGATTCGCAGCTCATACAATCAAACAAGTAGGGAGAACATGGATGCAATAAGATATAACTGCAAAACATGTCCGGTCATAGTTTAATAGTCGACTAAAATCATGATTTCCTCGGTGTACTCCCACACGCTCGTCATCTAGCATGTGCGTCACCTCAATACATCTTTTATGACACAATTCCCAGGGTTAAATACCCTCAAATCCAAGTTTAGATATGTTACTTACCTTGAACGAGCTGAATCGAATATCGAGCAAGCCAAACGATATTCTAGAAACACCATCCCGCGCGTACCAATCGTCGAACGGCTCGATACTAGCCAACAGCAACTCATGAACATAAAATAATACCAAAGCAAATAAACCCAATCGATAAAGGTCGAATCTTTAGTCAGAAATCCAAAATCAACCAAAAAGTCAAACCTGGGACCGCACTTCGGAACCCGACAAAACTCACAAAATCTGACAACCCATTCAATTACAAGTCCATCCATACTAATTTTGTCCAACTCCGACTCCGAATCGATGTTCAATACTTAATTATTCACTTTAGAATTTTTTTTGATAAAAAACCCCAATTCCCTAATCAAAATACGGATTAATTTAAAAATGAATTCTGTAATCATATTAAAAGACAAAAGTGTAATTATATACTGGCCCCCATGAAAACACGAGAAGAACGCTGTGAAAATCACCTCAATCGAAGCTCTAGAACTCAAGATATGCTCAAAATACCAAAAGAACGCAGTTTGATTTTTCTATACACATGAATTTTTGCTTTTGCGACGAAAATTCCACAGCCACGCATTCCAGCTGTCATTTCCACTTTTGCGGACCATTTTTCGCACCTATGGGGTCGCAGATGCGACCCCAGCTTCGTATCTGCGAAGCACCAGTACCAGTTCTCTTCTCCGACACTAAAATGAGCATAACCCCCTCGTACGATGTCCAAATTCGATGATTCTTTTTGCTATGGCTCCGTAATTATGATACAGATCTAATGCTTCAATTAAAACAGAAATTGGAGCTCATTTACTTAATGTGGTACCATTTATTATTTTTGAAGAAACAACATTGAAACATAAAAAATGAGCGCAACACAACCCAAACATATTCGAAACTCACTCAAACCCCTCGAGACCCCGTCCGAACATAGCAACAAGTCCTATAACATAACACAGACTTACTCGAGGCCTCAAATCACGCATAAAAACATCAAAACCATGAATCGCACTTCAAATCGAACTTAATGTCCTTTTGAACTTTCAACTTGTAAAACTAGTGCCGAACCATGTCAAATCAACCCGGAATGACCCTAAATTTTGCACACAATTCCTAAATGACATAACAAAGATAATCCAATTCCCGCAGCCAAATTCAAATCCGATATCATCAAAGTCAACTCCCGGTCAAACTTATGAACATTTCAAACCTTAAAATTTCCAACTTTCGCCAAATAGTGCTGAAACCTTCTAGAAATATTCAAATGCAACTCCGGGCATACGCTCAAGTTCAAAATCACCTTTCGGACCTAGCGGAGCCATCAAAACTCCGATCCGAGGTCAAATACTCAAAAGTCAAACTTGGTCAATTCTTCCAACTTGAGGCTTCCAACATGAAATTCATTCTTCCAAACTAATTTTGAATCACCTGAAAACCAAAACCGACGATACGCACAAGTTATAATGCATCATACGTAGATATTTATGTCCTCAAACCACCGAGCGAAGTGAAAATGCTCAAAACAAGCGATCGGGTCGTTACATTTTCCCCCACTTAAACATATGTTCGTGACGAACATACCAAGAGTCATTCCAAAGCCATCAATTCACTATGTAACCTTACCATGCACATACCTAGGGGTGATCCCACGTCACCCCAAATCCATATAAGCCCATCAACTCAACATAACCAAAGATTCTTCCTTCAACCTTGGAACCCAATTTCCAACATCTAGAATTTCTTATAAAACCCGATTCTCGCATCTATGCACTATATAAGTCTGAACAAGATGTATCAATCCATACTCATAACCCAAGATGAAATCACACGATATACCACATACTCGCATACTTGTAGAAATAATTTTCGATCAGAGTAGCTACTCAAAAATAAATCCGGTACCGGTAATAAACCTTATGTCAACTAAAACCTTGTTCCAAACCTTTGTACACTGCCAACGGTGAATGAAACACGTAGATACTCATGACCACTCATTAGATGAACAAGCCATGGAGTTTCTCTCTCTCGTTCGACAAGAACCAAAGCCAAATTCTAAGCCGACTCTGATAGTAACCATATTAGGTCCAATGACCTTGTCTCATCAAACACAACTATTCTATTGACATGTACACACCAATACAACCTAAAGCCATAAGCCGTGCAATCCGTGCACCAATAAGCACAATTCAAATGTATCCAACACGGAAAATGACTCAAACGAAAGAACCGTCCCACAAACTCAACAAGTACCACTACAAACGCAATGCTATGAACCCATCACACATGGTAGAACCAAGACACACGAATCAATCACAAAGTATCATATGTTAACATAACCTCGCTGCATCCAAACACTGGTCCGTGTGAAATACCTCGAGCCAAAGTGCTCAAAATCAACAACCACATGCAATTCGATCTCAAGTACACGAAGTGCATGACCATAACCATGGAGGACCACAATATACCACAACCCAGAAAGACCATAACTAAGGCACGATCAGCCATTAAACACCCCAATAACCATCTCGCTCGAATTCTTCCACAAGGCCCAAATAGAACCATGTCACGTGTGCCTATAACCAACAAATTATAACACCTCTTAGCATAGAAGAGTAACACATAGAACATATCAGAACACGAACAAGCTTAACTCTAACCGAATGACGTACCCCTCAATACTAACTGTGTTGAGTTAATAAATCCGGCCCGGTGTAGAAGACACATCCTCGTTGGGCTTACTAAGGGGCCCCCAAACCAACTCCAATCATCCACAAATAGATAAATAACCCTCCAAAAGTCCACATAACCTAACCATAACATATACTATTGGCTGTCTAGCTTTGGCCATATCTACATAGTTTGCAACTAAGAATCAATCTGCCTCTAAGACCCGCAATCTCCAAACCATGAGGACACATGAATCAACATAGCTGATCCCAAAATCCACCACTCGAATGACTAACACATCTCTCATACACAATCATCCCACGAGAAATACTTCTATAATTTTTTCGTGCCACAAATCAAAGTCAAAACAGTAGAAGTCGACCAACCAGGCAAGTACCGCAATACCAATGAAGCATCCGTAAAACACAGTGCGCCTTCGGAAATACGCATCCTTCTCAAGCAATACCAAGTAGTAATAACATTCATCTAGTCATCTGAAAGCGTCCATGTTGTCTAAGAATTCATGACCTTCCCTTCAAAACTGAACCGCCACCTTGTACATGCAAATCCCAATCCTACAGGACGCATCACATCTATCATGTTATCATATGAAAAGAAGAAAAATCTCATAAACAACCCTGAGTCACAAGTAGAATACATACTCAATCAGCTAGGAACCTTCCATTTGATCCCACCTAGGAGAAAATCACAATACACAACATGCTTCTCACGCCGGTAGGATATATCCATCTCAAACTGTGGTAGAAACCATCGAGAACTCTTCGAAATCCATTTGTACATAACCAAGCCATCATAACTGAATTCTCTAACTCAACCAAGCCGCGCAAGTCACCAAACCCAAGAGTATTGCCACAAAACACTTGTAGAGACTCACCACATCATAAGTACCCAAAGAACCGATCATATTAATTACCGTGCTGATTCAACCTACTACCAAGCTGTCCTATTTCTCTGGGTTCCTTCCGAATTATCCTCAAGTTGACACTTCTCCTTGCCAGGGCACCACGATCCTTACCCAAAGCTCACTACAAGAGATCCTAGCATAAAACCACACCACCCTAAGGCCCATAAGCCGATGTTATTCCCTCTTAAGCACCCCAAAAGTACCACAACAGAGACACCCAATCTGAATAGACCTTCTGTGAATCTAAAGCTATTTCCTTCACCTTCCTGATACTGAAATGTAGAATCCATAATGATATAGAAATACCAAAGTCTCAACATCATCCAATGTAAATCTCAGATTCTAGCCATATACAAATTCGAAAAATTCTCAATTGATACATATAATTCTTGAATCCATTGGAAACTTCTCGAGAGTTATCCACTCCGCTCAAATCTCACTTGCATCGCTCAAATGAGCCGAACGACATGTGCCCCATTAGCACGCCAACACACAAAGAAGTAACCCCGCCTTAATGCAACCGAGCAAATTCCTACTCTATGCGCACTACATCTTTCACAAATAACAACTCAATCATTCAATGATTCCCATATACCCATAAAGTGTAATACACCATGCATTCAAGAATTTCCTTACTTTAGTCATCCTCAAAACCAGCCTCTAAAAGTCATAACTGATCCACAAGTATGCCTCAGACCAAAACTAATACAACACATAACCATGCAATCAAATCATCGATAGCAGACTCCCCCACTTGGCACAAAGCCATAAATCAGAACATTAGATAACTCACAATGCCCATACTCTATTACTGCCATAATACCGTAGTGAGATTAAACTAAATTCTTCATAAGCTCATGTAACACAAACCATATAATACCTCAAATCATCTTCTAAGCTAGCATTCATCTCGTGACGGTAAGGTCAACTTTCTCAACCAATCCAAACTCAAATCGCAACACCTATAACCCACTGGTAGAAAAAAAAAACCCTCCACACAACATCATAAGGATCACACATCCGTAGATTACCCCGCAGGTGTTAACCCACTTGCTTAGCCTCAAACTGACATCTCTCTATACCCTTTCACAGCCACAACTACTACGCAATCACTTAATCTTCTTGAGTCTGAACTCATCAACAAGGCATGAGAATCTACTTCGTTCCACAAATGAAATAACATGAAAGAATCCCACAAAACCCTCATAACTCTAGACCATATAACACATCCACATAAATCGAGCACCCAATATTCCTTTTCACATCTCAAGCAAACTCTTCTCGTCACATTCAAAGCCATCTGAACATACCTTGCAGTCGCATCATACTCGTATTGTAATCATCCAACCACTCACCGAGCCACCAGTCCCACTCATAGGGACACCACAGAATATAGAAGTCCAAAATCACATGCTCACACAACTGAAACTACCGAGCCTAAGCTGCGGTCCAAAACGAGGCTTCAAGTCCTCCAGACTGGCATATCCCCAAAACAAAAAAAGCATATCTCGCACCTCATCCATGGAATCCACAAGCCGTCGATGTATAGTTGATACCGAGCGCTCACATGCGCATACGAGTGAATGGGACGAATTTAAAGAGATATGTTTCAAGCTGAATCAATACAGCAAGATAAGGAAAGAAAGATGAGAAATTTATCCTAAATGCCGTGTAGCCTCTCAAAGATAGGTAGGGACGTCATCACACCGATCTGCAAGACTCTACTAGACACTTGCTCATGAGTCGTAGAACCTATGAACCTAGAGCTCTGATACCAACTTGTCATGACCTAAAATCTAGCTAGCCGTGATGACACCTAACCCAACCTGCTAGGTAAGCCAATTAGCAACAATCCAATTCAAATGAGATTTATAGAGAAAATAAATGACGAAATAACTGAACTTATATACAACTTCCCAAGAACTAGTAGTACAAATCATGAGCTTCTACGATTTAGAGTTTACAAAGTTGGTATGAAATAAATATATCATCTAATAGAAATATATATAAACAGATATATAACTCTAAAACTTCCAAGAACAAGAGGCAGCTATAACCAGAATGTAGGTACATCTTCAACCCAGCTCCTACCATATGCAGCAATATTAGCTCCAAAATCTGCACGCAAGGTGCAGAAGTGTAGTATGAGTACAATCGACCCAATGTACTCAATCGGTAATAAACCTAACCTTAGGTTGAAGGTAGTGATGAGCTTGGACAATAGTCAGAGTCCAACACCAATAACCAAGAACAAATTGTATCAATATAATGAAAGAAGTACAAGTAATAACTCAAAGATAGGATGCGCAGCTCGTTCACAGTTACGAAATATAGACATGCTTTTCAGATATAACAGTAAAATCCAAATCTTTCACCAAAATCACCAAAATATGAGTATATAAAAAAATAGTGATTTTTTTCCAAAAACTTTCAACAACAGATAAGATGTTTCATTATCAGATATCATGAGGAAAGCACACCTCTATGCCTACATGTCAATGTGCATGTAAATCCATGGATGTACAATACAATTTAGCATGAGGAAATGCAGCTCTATGCTTACATGCCAAGTATGCATGTCAAATGTAATGCATCATAGTGATGAACTCATGTACTCACACTCTTAGAGTACTCAATCTCACTATCTTACACTCAATCACTCGGTACGCTCAATCACTCGGCACCCGGCACTTGACACTCGACACTCGGTACCTGTGCTCACTGCTGGTATGTCAGATTACGGAGGGGCGGATCCCGCCCAAGTGCTAATATAAGCCAACATGGCCTGCTGTGGCGTGCAGCCGATCCCATCATGAATCAATAAAACCTGCTGCGAACGTGCAGCCCGATACCTTTATGAATCAATAAAACTGTTGCGGCGTGCAGTCCGATCCCATATATATCACTCACAATCCGGCCCTCAGGCCCCAACTCAGTCATCAATCTCTCCAATCTCTCGGACTTACAAATCTCATGCCAATTAGCCCAAATAATGATAATATGATGTGACAACAAATGATAACAGAGACTGAGATATGATATGCAAATGAATGAATATGATTGAGTATGTAATGGCAATTTAAGCAAATAACTCGACAACAAAGATGACCTCAGTGAGTCCAAATAGAATAAGCATATAGCTTAAACATTATTTCTAACATGGTTCACAGCTCATACAATCAAAAAAGTAGTGAGAACATGGATGTAACAAGATATAATAGCAAAACGAGTCCGGTCATAGTCTAATAGTTGACTAAATCATGATTTTCTCGGTGTACGCCCACACGCTCGTCACCTAGCATGTGTGCCACCTCAATACATCTTTTATAACACAGTTCCCAGGGTTAAATACCCCCAAATCCAAGTTTATATATGTTACTTACCTTGAACAAGCCGAATCCAGTACCGAGCAAGCCAAACAATACTCTAGAAAGGACATCCCGCGAGTACCAACCTCCGAACGACTCGAAACTAGTCAAAAACAACTCAACATCAAATAATACCAAAGGAAATAAACCCAATCGATAGAGGTCGAATCTTCAATCAAAAGTCCAAAGTCAACCAAAAAGTCAAACCCGGGCTCGCACCTCGGAACCCGACAAAACTCACAAAATCTGATAACCCATTCAATTACAAGTCCATCCATACTAATTTCATCCAATTTCGATCCCGAATCGATGTTCAATACTCAATTATTCACTTTAGAAAAGTTTTTGATAAAAACCCCCTATTCTCCAATCAAAATATGGATTATTTCAAAAATAAACATTTGTAACCATATTAAAATACAAAAATTATTATTATATACTAGCCCCCATGAAAAGACAAGAAGAACGCCGTGATACCTCAATCAGAGCTCTAGAACTCAAGATATGCTCAAAATATAAAAAGAATGCAATCTGATTTTTTTTTATACACAGGGATTTTCGCTTTTGCGACAAAAATTCCGCACCTGCGCATTCCAGCTGTCATTTTCGATTTCGCTCGTGTCGAACCATATTAAATGAACTCGGAATAACCCTAAATTTTGCACATAAGTCGCAAATGACATAACGAAACTATTCCAATTCGCAGAACCGAATTAGAACCCGATATTATCAAAGTCAACTCCCCATCAAACTTATGAACATTCCAAACCTTTGAATTGTCACTTTCACCAAATAGTGCCGAAACCTTCTAGAAATATTCAAATGCAACTCCGAGTATATGTCCTAGTCCAAAATCACCATTTAGACCTAACAGAACCATCAAAACACTGGTCCGAGCTCAAATACTTAAAAGTCAAACTTGGTTAACACTTCAAACTTAAAGCTTCCAACATGAAATTCATTCTTCCAAACTAATTCTAAATCACAGGAAAACCGAAACCGATGATACACACAAGTCATAATACATCATACAGAGTTATTCATTCCCTCAAACCACCTAGCAAAGTGCAAATGCTCAAAACGATCGATCGGTTCGTTATAGTATCTTGCCTAACTTTCTGTAGGGGGAAACTACCCCTTAGGTTTTGGATGATGGTACTATTTTAATTATGTGGAAGACGTGTTACGAGGTGAAGAGTGTGTACACGAGTTATATGTGGTATTTAATCGGTGTAAACTTCAAGACTTCTTCCGTACATTTAATTGTATTTGTCACAACATGTTATATCTTTAATTGTTGAATTTGCTCGTATGTGCCTTACTTGAAGTTGTTAGAACATGTTCTATCTTTCATTGTCAAGTTCACTCTTATATGTTTTATTTGTTAATTGAAATTACTTGATGAATTCATGCCATATCTGTTACATGCCTTAATTGTTAATTGATTCTTGGTAATCGCGTCTTTATTTAACAATTGTCATTACTTGCTATTTGATTTTGGGAGTTATCGTGTAAATTTATCATCCATTTATTTCTTTTTGTGTAGCTTTGTTATTGCATCTGGTTTGGTGATACGCCGTAGTTAGTTGTAGTTGTTTGTG
This sequence comes from Nicotiana obtusifolia, assembly GCA_002018475.1. Classification (NCBI taxonomy): domain Eukaryota; kingdom Viridiplantae; phylum Streptophyta; class Magnoliopsida; order Solanales; family Solanaceae; genus Nicotiana; species Nicotiana obtusifolia. The sequence continues at coordinate 49,271 of MCJB01017257.1, forward strand.
TAATGCCTATTGTTTGGGAATCGGGTTGCAAGCCGCAACGTAATTAAAATGATATCAAAAGATATGATATGGAGCGATAAGGACGGATGATATGATATTGGTGGGATCTGGTTGCACGCTACAATGGATGTTGTTATTATTGTGTGGGATCGGATTGCACACCGCAACGAATATTGTTATTATTGTATGGGATAGGGTTGCACGCCGCAATGGATATTGTTATTATTGTGTGATATCGGGTTGCACGCTACAATGGATTGGTATGTTGTAATTGTTGTGACAGTAAAGTTATCCTAAATTGTTATTCTCATGGTGCATTTTATGTTGGAACTGTTTAACGGTTGGACGGTTATTGTTTTTCCTTCAATCATTTCATTGGTATTTGATCATATTTGGTTGACCGTTGGGATGATAGTGACTTCTTGTGCGAGTCATGCATTCTACGTCGTTTGTTGTGTTACTCTAATGTGCCAATATGTGCCTCTGTTGTTACTTGGCAAATTGAATGTCAAGGTGAATTTACTTGCATATGGCATTATCTCATATTTGGTCAAGTCGTTAGTACCATTATGGTTTTTAATAAAAGACTTATTAACATGTCTTATTCTATGTGTCTCTTAACATAGAACTCGTTATCTCACTTGGCGTCTTACTATTTTTAAATGGTTATCACATTTTTACTTTAATTGGATTCTCAAATTTTACTCATACCCTATTGATGTTTACTTTACTTTAAATTGTTATCACATTTTATTTCTAAAAAATTCTATGTTTAATCCATTAATTTAACTAAGGTTTATTTTGTTTAAATACGATATTTTTACTTTATCTTATTAATTTCAAAAGTAACCCACTCGAGACTCTATTTGCACAACTTGACCTTTAGTTTACTTTATTTGAATCCTAAAATAAATATATTATCTAATTTGACGCCTCATATTATTCGAGATTGTTACTACACTTTATTGTGTTTAAATATATCTCTCAATCATCTTAACTGATATTGATACAAATGCGATGTACGTGGTAGCACGAGGAATTTTCCGTACGAAGGTGATTGTTATTGTGGCCACGAGGTGCCATATGCTCAAGATTTGGAAATTGTGGATCATGATTTTTGATTTCAAGGAGTGGTACCTCGGGGTAAATTTGTTGCAAGTCCATATGTTGAGAATAATTATATTCATTGAGTTGTTATCTGTTTTCCTTATTGAGTTCGTTCATATCCCATCGGTGTTTTGATTATGTTGCTGTTCTATTACCTGTCTACTTCTTGCTAGCATTTGAGTTTCCATTTATCTTCGTTGTTAGTTGTAAATTATAATCCTTCCATTGTTAGTTTTATGTTATATCTTGTACAAGTTTCTATCTCTAGTAGGTGTCTTGACCTAGCCTTGTCACTACTCTACCGAGGTTACGCTTGATATTTACTGGGTACTGTTATGGTGTAATCATGCTACGCTTCTGCACATTTTTGTGCAGATCCAGGTGCTTTTGATCGTGTTGTTAAGAGTCGTGCCAGTTCGGCTTGATACTTCAAGGTATTCCTGCTTGATGTTCGCAGGCCTCAGAATTACCTTCAGTTATCTTCCCATTAATATTTATCCTTTTATCAGACAGTGTTATACTAGAGGTTTTAGTGCGCTTTTGTAGAGCTTATAACTCAGTTTCACCGCGTTTTAGGAATGTTGTATAGTGATTTTGAAATGGAGTTATAATAAGACTTATCTACTTTATTTCATAGTTTTAGTCATTATTTGTGTAATATTTCCTAGTATTTAGGCTTATCACGACATCCTAAGATAGGAAATTGGGGTCGTGACAAGTTGGTATCAGAGCTCTAGGTTCATAGGTTCTACGAGCCATAAGCAAGTATAGTAGAGTCTCGCGTATCGGTACGGAGACGTCTGTACTTATCTTCGAGAGGCTACAGACCTATTAGGAAATTCCACTTCTTTCATTTCTTATCGTGCGATATTGATTTAACTTGAAGCGTATGTCTTATATTCCTTTGCATCCACTGGTCTATGATATTGCACAATCGGTATCGGTTATGCACCAACAGTTCTATCAAGACAGTAGGAACTAGTCCACTTACCTTCTTGATGAAGTCAAGGAGAACCTATACTAAACAAACAACCCTCAAGACGACGATGAACTTGCAAATTATTTGATCAAGCAAAGGAACAAGTTCAATTTGGAATCACACAAAAAATTAGACAAGTTCACACACAGAGAGTTTTGGAGAACCTAAGGACGTTGCCGGTTTTTGTGTATTGATTAATAATGTAAGGTACTGAAAATAATGTAGTCTTTAGGCTTATGTAGAATGAGCCTTTACCTAAGTCAACTAGGAAGAGAATAACTAACAAAAAGGCCAATAATTTGGCTAAGTCTCCTTATGGTCACGAGGACCCCAAAAAAAGAATCAATATCTTCCATAGCAACATAACAATACAACATAAACAAAAATGTGCATCATCAACGTCACACAAGTGCATCTTCAACGCCTCGCAAAGTGTATCATTAACATCTGGCTCTTCTTCACCGTTAAGTGTGCATCATGAAGTTCCTTAGCTTGACTCCTCGTCAATGGTCTCGAAGGCACAAACGTATCTTGATCAGGCTGGCCTGCATCATCCTCCCCTTCTTGAGAAGATTTCATCTGCGAAATCGAACCATCTTCATCTTTCAAAGCGGCACTACCTGCAACACAAGGGGTTAAGTTAGAAACATTGAATGTCTTAGAAACACTATAATCACCAGGCATGTCCATAACATAGGCGTCGTTATTGATCTTCTGCAGCACTTGGAATGGACCATTTCCTCGTGGAGCTAACTTCCCCTTCTTGTGGTTCGGAAACCTCTCCTTTCGGAAGTGCAACCAAACCTAATCACCTTTCTTTAAGTCCAACTTTTTCCTCCCTTTATTCTTCTTGACTGCCACCTTCTCATAAGCTTCCTCCAAAGTCTTCTTCACCTTAGCATGCAATTCGAGCAACGCGGCTGCCCGGTTTTCACCATCAACACTAGTAACTGCATCCGAGTCTCCGCAAAGGATAAGATCAAGTGGAATCAAGGGATTAAAGCCATAAACATATTCAAATGGAGTAATACTAGTCTTTCTATGCACAGTTCTATTATAAGCAAACTTCATAATAGGCAATCTATCAGCCCACGTCCCTGCCTTCCCTTCGGTCATAGCTCGAAGAAGAGCTCCCAAAATTCGGTTAACAACCTCAGTCTGTGGATGATGAGACGTAGAAAACAACAGTTTGGTGCCATGAGCACCCCACAAGCACTTCCAAAAGTGACTCAAAAAATTTGCATCCCTATCACTAACAATAGTACGAGGCACACCATGCAACTTTAACATATTAGCAATAAACAAAGAAGCAACATGTTGTGCATCATCACATTTTTTACAAGGAATGAAATGAGCCATCTTACAGAACCTATCAACAACCACATAAATACTATCATGACCACCCCTAGAACGAGGCAGCCCCATCACGAAATCCATAGAAATATCTACCCAAGGACGAGTAGGAATGGGTAAGGAGTATAAAAGCCATGATTACTAGACCTAGAATTAGCTCGTTTGCAGTCCAAACAAGCTCCACAAACTCGCGCAACATCTCGCCTCATCTTAGGCCAATGAAACTGCTCCACTAATATAGCCAAGGTCTTATATACCCCGTAGTATCCCATCAAGCCCTCACAATGCCTCACGTACCAACAACTCACGCCATGAAGACTTGGGTATACAAACTCTCCCCTTCTTGAAAAGGTACCTATCATGCCATTGATATTTATCAACTCGCTGCCCACTAACTATGGAGTCACACACACTCTTAAGCTTAGGATCATGCATATACATAGACTTAATACTCTCAAAACCCATCAGGCTAGATGCTAATATGATAGCCAAAGCAAATTTCCTAGAGAGCGCATCAGCCACTACATTCTCCTTTCCCTTCTTGTAATGAATTACGTAAGGGAAACTCTCAATGAACTCAATCCCTTAGAATGCCATTTGTTCAGCTTCTCTTGGCCTCTAAGATGTTTGAGTGACTCATGATCACTCCTAATTATGAACTCCTTAGGCCATAAATAGTGTTGCCAATGAGTTAGAGCTCTCACGAGGGCATACATCTCTTTGTCATACGTAGAGTAATTCAAGGCAGCCCCCTTCGACTTCTCACTGAAATAGGCAATAGGCTTCCCATCTTGCATAGGAACACCTCCAATTCCCACCCCCGAAGCATCACACTCAATTTCAAATGCCTTACTAAAATCAAGTAATTGTAATAATGGGGCAGAACTAAGCCTATGTTTCATCTCTTAGAAAGCCTTCTCCTGCGGCTCCCCCCACACAGAGGGCGTGTCTTTCTTCACCAACTCGGTGAGTTGTGCTGCTATGGTGCTAAAGTCCCTAAAAAAGAATCTATAGAAACTAGCTAATTCATGGAAACTCCTAATATGCGAAACAGTAGTAGGAGTAGGTCAATCTCTAATAGCTTCAAACTTAGATTCATCTACCTCAACACCATTAACACTTACTACAAACCCTAGAAAAACAACTCTCTCCACACAAAAGACACACTTCTTATAATTAACATAGAGCTTCTCAGCCCTCAAAACATCAAGTACTTTCCTTAAGTGATCAACATGGTCATCTAAACTTCGGCTATAAATCAGGATATCATCAAAATAGACGACCACAAACTTGTTAATAAATGGCTTATGTACATGGTTCATTTGGCGCATGAAAGTACTAGGTGCATCGGAGAGACCAAAAGGCATCACCAACCATTCATACAGACCAAACTTGGTCTTGAATGCATTTTTCCACTCATCACCCGATTTCATACGGATTTGATGGTAACCGGATCTAAGATCAATTTTAGAAAACACACTTGAACCACTTAACTCATCTAGCATGTCATCTAATCTAGGGATAGGATGACGATACTTTACTGTTATTTTATTGACGGCTCGGCAATAAACACACATCCTCCAGGTGCCGTCTTTCTTTGGAACCAAGATCACGGGCACGGCACACGGGCTCAGACTCTCACGAACCAGCCCCTTAGTTAACAACTCATCCACTTGCTGTTGCAACTCCTTAGTATCTTGTGGATTGCTTCGATAGGAGGGTTTGTTAGGAATTTGCGACCCCGGAACAAAGTCAATTTGGTGTTCTATCCCCTCAACGGAGGCAGTCCACTCGGCATATCCTCAGGGAACATGTCCCCATATTCTTGCAAAACATCATTAACAACACTAGGTAATGGGTGAACGTTAGTAGAAACTTCATCATTAGGACTCAAATAAACACCCTTATGAACTAGACAAATTAACAGCTTAGAACTATCATTACCTCGCAAATACTCACCTGGTTGCATCATAGCACAAATATTACCTGGCAGGGTAGATGTACTGGCATAGTCCACGGCTTCGGTTGTAGCATCCATAAGGGACTTAGCTCTAGCCGCCTCTTTTCAGCTCTTGCATGCGCTTGTAATCATTACTAACTTGTTTAGGTGTCAAGGGCTTGAGTACATAACTCTTTCCCTCCAGCTTGGCCGTATAAGTGTTGGCCTTTCCATCATGAACAAACACTTATCAAACTGCGAAGGCCTGCTCAATAGTAAATGGCACGCTTGCATAGGCACTACATCGCACAAGATTTCATCTTGATAAGCTCCCACCTTGAACTTAATAAGTGCCTGCTTTACTACCTTCAACTCACCACACTCGCTTAACCACTGCAACCTATAGGGATGGGGATATTTTATCGTAGGTATGTCAAGTTGAGTCACCGACATGTGGCTCACTACATTAGTGCAACTACCTGAACTAATTATTATCGAGCACACCTTTCCCTTCACCCTACATCTAGCATGAAACAAGTTCTCACGCTGCCCATCTCCTTCCTCCTTACGCTCATAGTACTCAAGTTCCTATGCACCACTAAGAACATATTCACTCCCTCATCTTCCAATACCTCTTCGTCACACTTAACCAAATTAGCCCCCTTATCTTCCTCAATCTCCTCATCACTCTCTACCTCACAGATAGTACCATCATCAAGAATAAGCATGGTCCTTCGTGTAAAACAATCCTTAGCGAAATGCCCATAGCCTTTACATTTATGACATTGAAAGGAAGATGCACTAGGAGAATTGAGTTGAGTTTTAAGGTCACGACTTGGGATTTCTCCCCCAGTGTTCGGTGTCCTCCACTCTTTGTTTCGACGTATGGGAGCGGAATCGTAACCTCCTCTATAGCGAGCTGTCTTTCCTTCTTTAATCATCTTTTCAGCTTCAATGGCAGCTAGGAACACATCATGAAGAAGCAACAAATGCATGTAGCCTCAACTGATTGGAGACGTCATGATTCAACCCATTCTTGAACTGTATGATAGCCTCATCCTCTTCTTCGTCTTCCATGTCAAGTGATAGGAGGATCTTCTCAAAGTCATCATAATAGCTTCCACGGACTTCAACCCTTCTTTCAAATCATATAACCTTCGTAATTGCTCTTGTTTGTGCCTTGGGTTGGCATACTTACGGGTCATTATTTGCTTCAATTCCCCCAAGGTTATGCGTGCAGGCTGGTTATGTCTAGCTTAGGATCCTTTCTCAGCCTCCCACCAAGTAGAAGCATAGGAATCAAAAGCAATAATGGTATATGTATCCTTCTTTTCCTCTGTCATATCATTAATTTCAAATATCCGCTCAACTTGACATCTCCATTCTAAAAATCGGTCAGGATCACTAGTTCCTTTAAATGCATGGATAGTAACCTTGACACTGTTCAAGCCATTATCACGGCCATTTTCTCGGTCACCATGGATTGATTGGAAGCCCTCATAATGTTCAGCATATTCATCAAACTCAGGCTCTAAATTCCTTCCACCAAAACCTCTAAGTCTCCCTCTCGGACCACGGTCAAAACCACGTCTTCCCATGTATTCTCAGCCCCCATTCAGTTGCCTTACCCTCGGGTCCCACTGCCCTATATCGTTATCATAAAACTCCTCAAACATAGGTTGATCATCCTCACGGGCTGCCCTCATTTCCCCGAAGGGTGCTACGTTTCTCCGGGCTGGCATTAATGGTAGTATAATACCCCAGGGAATTTCCAAGGTCCTTACATTTACTTCCACAAACTGGTTAGGTCTGACGGTGGAACCATCACTAGTTCCTTCTCCGGCATGTTTCTGATTGATAGCGGATTTTTCAAAATTCTCCATTTGTGTGCTAATTGCCCTTACTTCAGCTAAGAGCTCGGCTAAAGTAATGTCGGTTACAACCTTATCTCCTTCCGTAGCCATGTACCTGCAAAAGAAACAAGACTAGAGAATGTGTTAAGGTTAGTAAAATTCCTCTATCACTTTTGGATGACTCTCGGGTTCACTCTATATTTCGGGTAGGATCTTTCAAACTTGTCCTCAAAATGGCTTCCTCTAATTGATCAAGTTCCTCAACGACCTTTCAAATTCACAAGTTCACTAGTTCTCTTTAGGGTGAGTGAATTTATGTGACTCTATAGGCGGACAACTTTTTAAATTAAGCACAAGAGCCAAGAATTAACTACGAAGGTGGAAATTCTGAGTTTTAGCACGAGATCCTACAAGCTCAAAAATTAGTAATTAACTTAAGTAGAAAATTACCTAAGAATTACTAATTAGAAGTAGTGTAATCAAAGAAGTAAAGAAATTCAAGAAATAAGGAAATTTTAGATACTTTCCTACTCTAGTTTGGAGAGGACCGATTCTCTCTCCTTCCCTCTTAACTTTTGGCCCTCTCTCCTTGTCCAAATGGAAATCAATTCCTTGAAACTTTTTCCTTTTGGATTGGGAGTTGTTTCCCTCTTGGACTAGGCTTAGGATTTCTTATTTCTTCTCCTTCTCCTAGCCTCTTACACGTTTTTAATAAGAAATTCAAGAACAACAAGTTGATGTTTAAGAACTTCAAGAATTCAATGCAACTTGTTAAGAATGGTCGAATGTTCAAGAACCCCTTCAAGATTAACGTGAATTGCTTCAGGAACTACAAATTGGCGTCCAAGAACTTCAAGAATCCAAGATTAACGTGTACTAGCTTCAAGATTTCAACTAGGATTTTCAAGAACAATTTTTAAACAATCAAGAACTTCAAGATTAGTTTCAAGAAAGGTTTTTAACAATCAAGACTTCAAGATTTCAACCCTAGATGTTTTAGCAACTTCAATCAACGACAATTCTCAGTTTTTCTCTTCTTTTCTTTTTTGTCATTTTTTTTTTGATCAAAAACGAAATTAAAGAAAGAACCTAAAACTAAGGCACGAAGAACATGATTGAGATTGTAAGAACAAACCCTTTCCAAGCTCTGATACTAATTGATGCAATAAGGAATTCGAAAACAAGAAAACAACGATAAAAGCAAGACGCTCAATGATCTATCAAGACAACAAGTAGGAACTAGTCTACTTACCTTCTTGATGAAGTCAAGGAGAACCTATAATATACAAACAACCCTCAAGACAACGATGGACTTGCAAATTGTTTGATCAAGTAAAGGAACAAGTTCAATTTGGAATCACACCAAAAATTAGACAAGTTCACACACAGAGAGTTTTGGAGAACCTAAGGAGGTTGCCGGTTTTTGTGTATTGATTAATAATTTAGTCTTTAGGCTTATGTAGAATGAGCCTTTACCTAAGTCAACTAGGAAAAGAATAACTAACAAAAAGGCCAATAATTTGGCTAAGTGTACTTATGGTCACGCAGGACCCCAAACAAAGAATCAATATCTTCCATAGCAACATAACAATACAACATAAACACAAATGTGCACCATCAATATCACACAAGTGCATCTTCAATGTAAATATCTTCAACGCCTCGCACAAAGTGTATCATCAACGTCTGGCTCTTCTTCACCATTAAGTGTGCATCATGAAGTTCCTTAGCTTGACTCCTCGTCAATGGTCTCGAAGGCACAAACGTATCTTGATCAGGCTGGCCTGCATCAGAGGCACATAAGAAAACAAGAGTGACTGTCACGAGGAGGGGCATGCGCTTAGTAGGTAATTTGAGGTATCTTATGATTGGTGTTGTTCGAGCTGTGAAGGTGGGTATTGTGGATCATCGGATGTGATGTCTTACAGCTTCATGCCAAGTGGTGGAGTCCACTATCGACGATCAAATTGCAGGGTCATGTGTTATATCAGTTTTGGCCTGAGATGTATATGTGGTGTTGAAGGTTCCCCAAAATTTCTATATGATTATGATCTATGACTTGCATGGGATAATACTGGGACTTGTGGTATTTCCGCATCATCAATAATTCTATATTTCAATATCCTACAGGTTAGAGAAACAACTTCAGATTCATAGAAGGTCTCTTCAGAATAGGTATCTCGGTTGCGACATTATGGGATGCTTTAGAGGAAATACAGTGGTTTATGAGCTTCTAGACTACGTGGTTCATGCTAGGATCTTCTACATTGATTTTTGGCTTTGGGATCGTTGTGTACTAATAGGGAGAAGTCTTACCCTAAAAATAAGTTGAGGTGGATTCGAAGAAATGGGTCAGCTAGGTGACGCTGGGGCAGCATAGCAATAAAGTACTCTTGGGTTTGACGGGTTACGTGACTTGGTTGAGTTGGGAAAATTTAGTTCTGAGGGCTTTCTTATGTGTGACCAAATTTTGGAGAGTTCTCGATGGTGCCAACCATAGCTTGAGCCTGCTGATTGGTACTGGCATAAAGAATATGTTGTGCATTATGGTTTTCTCCTGGATGGATATCAGAAGTTAAGAGAATGCTGGCACTATTGGGTATCGCATGTGAAGAGCGTGCATTTTAGGAGGGCACCTTGTGTTTTGACTTGCGGATTCTTGAGTGGTGTTACGGTGATTGCTTGGTTTTGGGACTTTTGAGGTTCAAATTTTGCTACGTGGCGTGAAAGGTCTATGTGGGTATTTTCTATAAGGCGATTGAGTATGAGTGATGTATCAGCCATTGGAGTGGCAGGGCTGAGATTGGGTATTGAGATTCTGGTATTCATGAGGTTTTGGAACTGGATGTCCTTATAAGAAGACTATTCCATGATTGCAGATTGCGAAAAAATGCTGAGAATAGGATAATTGATGGCATACGTTATGGATAGGTTGCTATGGATATTCGGAAGGTCATTTATCTGTTTGGAAATGATCAGAATTGGTTTGGGGGCTATTTCAAAGCCTAATGAGAATGTGTATTCTATATCAAATCAGGTTTGGTTGCTCTTACGCAATTGCTATCATGGGTATATTACCAGGAAAAATGGACGTTATTCGTGCCCCTGTCTGTGTTATGTGCTTCTCTTTTGTGCTATGATGGGTTGTAAAGTTATATGACTATTCGCACACATATTGTAATCTCGTTCATGCCTTACGACGATATGGGTGAGATGGCCCTCGTGATGTTGATTTGCTCATTGCACCTTAGTTATGCTTGCTTTTCTTCGTATTGCATTATTCCTATTCATTTTCCACAGTTATATTTGTGCACTCTAACATGCTTGATGTTGGCATATATGTGATTAGCGAGCCCGAGCATTTTTGGCTCGATGGGTATCCCTATGGGGATTGATATATTTGGGGCCGGTTTGCGCGCCGCAATGGAGTTTTGTGGGATACCCTTCCTTGTGTGTAATTCGTGATTAATTTGTGGGATGAGTTAATGAAATCTTATTTTTGTTGTTATATCTGTTGCACTTGTTAGGTAGTCTTCGTACCTTGATTTCTTCCTATTTTGCTGCATATCTGAGTTTTGCTTGTTTGGTTTAGGGACCGTGTTGTTTGAGAACCCATGTGGTTTTGGTGTGGCTTGTCAGCTAGGCTGTTTGTATTGGCTGAGATGCGATTTCTAAACTTGAGTTTTGCACTATCATATCGGCGTGAGGAATGTTTCGAAGAATGATACCATATTTTCGCTCGAAATTGGGCAATGGTCCCTTGTCGGGCGAGAGAGCTTCTTGACTTATTGATTGTATGGGGGTATGAGTTTCTGCATGTTTCTCTTATCATTTGCAGCTTCGCGATGGTCTAGAACAAGATTTTATTTGATATGAAGTGCATTACTAGTACCAAGGTTGTGATTGGATAGCTATGGAGGTCGGAAGTTATTGCTATAGGCATATGAGTTATGTGAAATATCATGTGATTATACCTTGGGCTAAGGTTGTGGTTCGATTTAGCTTGTTCAGGCTTATGCTATGTATTGATGTGAGATTCGGGTCTTATGATGAGTTCTAGATGTGGAGGATTGGGTTCTAAGGTTTTTGGACTTAGGTTGAGGTGAGATCTTCAGTTAAGTTGTGTTGTTAGGCTCACATAGATTGGGGTGATGTGGGATCACCCCGGGGTGTATGTATGGTGAACTAATGTAGTGATTTGATAGCTTTGGAACGACTTCTGGAGTGTTCGAGGACAAATGTATGTATAAGTGGGGGAGGATGTAACGACCCAACCAGTTGTTTTGAGAATTTGCAATCTGTTCAGCTAGTTAAAGTCTTGAGTAGATTGATATGATGTATTATGACTTGTGTGAATCGTCGGTTTTGGTTTTCAATTGATCCGTAGTTGATTGGGAAGAATGATTCTATACTAGGAAGCGTTAAGTTAGAAGAGTTGACCAAGTTTGACTTTTGTGTATTCGAACCCGGATCGGGGTTTTGATGATTCCGTTAGGTCCGGATGGTGATTTTGGACTTGGGTGTATGCCCGGATTTGCATTTGGATGTTTTTTGAAGGTTTTGGTGTCAATTGGCGAAAGTTGGCTGAGTTTTGGAATGTTCATAAGTCGGACCGGAAGTTGAATTCGGTGATATCGGGATTGGATTTTGGTTCTTGGAGTTGGAATATCTTCGTTATGTCATTTGGAACTTGTGTGCAAAAATTGAGGTCAAGCCGAGTTGATTTGATATGGTTCGACATGAGATATGAAAGTTGAAAGTTCAAAAGTTCATTAAGTGCGATTTGAGGGGCGATTCGTGGTTTTGATGTTGTTATGCAGGATTTGAGGCCTCGAGTAAGTCAGTATTATGTTTTGGGACTTGTTGGTATGTTAGAACGGGCTCCCGAGAGACTCGAGTGAGTTTTAGACGAGTTTCAGACTATTTTGGACCATGTTAGTTCTGCTGGTTTATGCTGATTTCTGGTGTTTCATTTCTTCTTCGCATTCGCGTCTCTATCTTCGCATTCGCAGAGTGTAAGTGGTGATCTTCTTCGCGTTCGAGTCCCTACCATCGCGTTTTATAGTGTTTTAGCTTGGCAGGGTACACCGGAGGAGTTCTTCTTTGCGTTCAGGAAGTAATGACCGCATTCGCGAAGGTCTATATCTATTCTGCATCGTGCTCGCGAGGACTATGCTGCGAAGGCATAGAGTCTTTTGTGCCATTGAAGTTTTGTTCATTGCCAACGCGATGGTCTTCCCGCGTTCGCAAAGGGTATATCTGTCCAGTGATTAGAAAGTTCTCTATTTTCGAACTTTGAGTTATTTAATCATATTTTGAGTTGGGGAGCTCGGATTTGGGTGATTTTGGAGGCGATCTTCACCACGTGGATTCGGGTAAGTGTTTTCTACTGGGTTTTGACTAAATTCTGTGATTCCATTTTCGTTTTTAGCATTTGATTGATGATTTAAAAGAGAAATTGGGGGTTTTTGTCTAAACTTTAGTGAATTTTTGAGTTTTGAACACTGATTCGGAGTCGGAATTGAGTGAAATTAGTATGGTTGGACTCGTAATTTAATGGATTGTTCGATTTTATGAGTTTTTTCGGGTTTCAAGGTGCAGGCCCGTGTTTGACCTTTTCGTTCACTTTGGGTAAATGTGTAAAGATTCGACCTTTATCGATCGAGTTTGCTTTTTATAACATTATTTGATGATTTTGAGTTGTTTTTGGCTAGTTTCGAGCCGTTCGGAGGATGATTTGAGCGAGATGGAGCTTCGAGTGTATCGATTGGGCTTGTTTGAGGTGAGTATCTTGCCTAACTTTGTGTGGGAGAATCTACCCCTTAGGTTTTGAGTGATGGTCCTATTTGAATTATATGGAAGACATGTACATGAGGTGACGAGTGTGTACACAAGCTTATATGTGGTATTTGACCAGTCTAGACTTGTAGAATTCTTCCATGCATTTAATTGTATTTGTCACAACATGTTATATCTTTCATTGTTGAATTTGCACGTACGTGCCTTACATGAAGTTACTAGCGCATGTTCTATTCTATCTTTTATTATCCAGTTCACTCTTATATGTTTTATTTGTTAAATGTAATTACTTGTTGAATTCATGCCTTATCTGTTACATGCCTTAATTGTTAATTGATTCTTGGTAATCGTGTCTTTATTTATAAATTGTCATTACTTGCTATTTGATTTTGGGCGTTATCATATAACTTTATCATCCATTTGTGACTTCTTGTGTAGCTTCATTATTGCGTTTGGTTTTGTGATATGCCACAGTTGGTTGTAGTTGTTTGTGTAATGCCCATTGTTTTGATATCGGGTTGCACTCCGCAATGGTATTGAAATGATATGAAAGATATGATATAGAGCCATAAGGACGGATTGTATGATATAGGTGGGATTGGGTTGCGTGCTACAACAGATGTTGTTATTATTGTGTGGGATCGGGTTGCAAGCCATAACAGATATTGTTATTATTGTGTGGGATCGGGTTGCACGCTACAACGGACTGATATGTTGTAACTGTTGTGACAGTAAAGTTATCCTAAATTTTTATTCTCATGGTGTGTTCTATGTTGGAATTGTTTATTGGTTGGACGATTATTGTTTTTCTTCAATCATTTCATTGGTATTTGATCATATTTGGTTGACCATTGTTAATCCAGTATTGGGATGATAATGACTTCTTGTGCGAGCCATGCATTTTACGTGGTTTGTTGTGTTACTTTAATGTGCCAATATGTGCCTCCGTTTTTGCTTGGTAAATTGAATGTCAAGGTGAATTTACTTTCCTAGGGTCATTATCTCATATTCGGTCGAGTTGTTGGTAACATAACAATTTTTAATAAAAAAATTATTAACATTCTTATTCTATGAGTCTCTTAAGATAGAACTAGTTATCTCATTCGGTGCCTTACTATTTTTAAATGGTTATCACATTTTTACTTTAATTGGATTCTCAAATTTTACTTAGCACCCTATTGATGTTTACTTTACTTAAAATTGTTATCACATTCTATTTCTATCAAATTCTATATTTAAGCCGTTAATTTAATTAAGGTTTCTTTTGTTTAAATATGATATTCTTTCTTTATCTTATTGATTTCCAAACTAACCCACCTGATACTCTATTTGCTCAACCTGGCCTTTATTTTACTTTATTTAAATCTTAAAATAAATATATTATCTTATTTGAGGCCTCATATTATTCAAGATTGTTACTATACTTTATTGTGTTTAAATATATCTCTCGATCATCTTAACTGATATTGATATGGATGTGATGTATGTGGTAGCATAAGGACTTTGCCGTGCGAAGGTGATTTTTATTGTGGGCACGAGGTGCCCGTGCAAGATTAGAAAATTGTGGATCATGATTTGTGATTTCGAGGAGTGGTACCTTGGGGTATATCTTGTTGTAAGTCTATGTGTTGAGAACGATTTGATTAATTGAGTTGTTATCTGTTTTCCTTATTGAGTTCGTTCATATCCTATCGCTGTTCTAATTATGATGTTGTTCTATTACCCGTGTACTTCTTGTTGGCATTTGAGTTTCCATTTATCTTCGTCGTTAGTTGTAAATTAAAATCCTTCCATTGTTAGTTTTATCTTATATCTTTTACAAGTTTCTATGTCTGGTAGGTTTCTTGACCTGCCTCGTCACTACTCTATTGAGGTTAGGCTTGATACTTTCTGGCTACCGTTGTGGTATATTCATGCATCACTTCTGCACATTTTTATGCAGATACAGGTACTTTTGATCATGTTGTTGAGAGTTGTGTTAGTGCGGCTGGAGACTTCAATGTATTCTTGCTTTACGTTCGTAGGCCTCGGAGTCACCTTCAGTTATCTTCCCAATACTGTTTATCCTTTTATCAGACAGTGTTGTATTAGAGGTTTTAGTATGCTTTTGTAGAGCCTGGGACTTAGTTTTACCGGGTTTTAGGAATGTTGTATTGTGATTTTGAAATGGAGTTATTACAAGACTTATCAGCTTTATTTCATAATTTTAGTCGTTATTTATATAATATTTCATGTTGATAGGCTTACTTAGTCTTAGAGATTAAATGCCATCACGACATCCTAAGATAGGAAATTGGACTGGTGACAAGAAAATATGAGTAGATGAAAGCAATAAAAGAATAATTAGAGTCCATGAGAACCAACTAATCTGGATTCTAGTTAACCTTTCCCTTGAGCATAGAGCTACTGAGAACACATGGATTCTCAAAGTCAACGTAAAGCGGGTAAGTCAATAGAAATATAAAAGGTACAATTAGTTGCAAAAGGCATTACCGAAGAAGTTGGAATAAATTATGAGGATTATTTACCAGTTGTAAAGTTTACCTTAATTCGCTCACTTTCGACTATTATTACATGTTTGGCACTAGAATTATACCAAATTAATATGAGTACAACGTTTCTCAAAAGAGAACTAAATAAAATTTACATAGAAAAACCTATAGGTTTCATCATTAAAGGTCAAAAATAGAAGGTCTGCAAATTGGAAAGATCTGTTTATGGCATGAAGCAGTCTTAAAAGGCAAGATATTTAAGATTTCAGAAAGAGGTGATCTTGTATAATTTACCGAGATCAATAAAGACTATTGCATATATGTGAAGAAGTCCAGTAAAATATTTGTTTTATTGACCGAAAACAATCTAGAGTATTTAAAAACTATCAAGTCATGGTTTTAGAATCATTTGACATGAAATATACGGGTAAGGCAGACTGCATACTTGGAATTAAGATCCGAAGAAATTGTTTCAAGAAGCTGTTGAGTCTGCCTCAAGAAACTTATATAATTTTATTTTTGGACGCTTCTGAATAAATAGTTGCGAACCCATGAATACTCCTATAGCGAGAGGCAAAAATTTAAACCTTGAAATGTATCTAAATACTAAAAATAAAAAAAAAATCTCGAGTTCCATACTCCAGTATTTAGTATTTCTAAATACTAAAAATAAATGCTATAATGTGTACTTGTTCGAACATTTATTATGACATATGTTTGGTTAGTAGGTACCTGCGCAATCGCGAAAGAGATTATTGAAAAATTGTGAAGAGGATCTTTCGATACTTGAATGGAACTACATATTATTCACTATGTTATGATTAAAATAATTTATACTTGAGAGGATATATAGATGCTGATTGGGCTGGTGAGATGAATTATAAAAAATCAGCATCCGACTATGCTTTTTTACTTTATGGTGGTGTTGTTTCATGAAAAAGTAAGAAACAAACTTATACAACCTTTTCGACTCTGAAAGCCGAGTTCACGGCATGTGCATATTTAGTACAAGAAGTTGTTTAGCTAAAAAGGTTTTAGATATTACAAAGAATTCTCGGCGCCCCATGATTCTATGTTGTGATAGTCAAGCGGCTATTGCATACAAAAATGAACCTAAGTATCACAACAAGTCCAAAAATATTGACATCAAGTATAACGTTTTGAAAGACATAATAGCAAGTGAAAAAATAAATTTATAATATATTCTTATGCAGAGTATGATGGCTGATCGTTTTTTAAAGGCGATATTTGAGACCCGTTTGAGAAACTTGTTATAGCTCTACGTTTGCGAAAGATATGCACATGTTTTTGTATTGCAAAATGACTTAATCATTCTAATATACTCATCAATATTTGACTCTTAGATTCATGTTCGTATTTTTTATGCATGTGATGATATTTTATATTGAAAGTCTGTCGAATAAGTCACGAGATTGGCTCTCTTGCACGAGCAATCACATGTTATATTGAGAAATATGAAGATATAAGATCTTATAGAACCTTGGTTAGTGTGTAGTCACGTTTTCTTGTAAAGGTCGATAATGAATAATAGTCAGACTGATAAATTTACATTCTGTTATGACTTGTTTTGTAACCAAATGCGAGTTTTTCTAAGAAGTTGGATTTGAGGGTTAACGAAGTGAGAAATTCTGGTTAGATATCTAGAGGTTTTTTTTATCCAGATCTGTATGGTATTGAACGAATAAAAGCTTGAGAAGCACATGCAAATATAAGGTAATAACATCGTATCATGTGTTTCATACCATATGAGCTAAATGACCATTAAGTTAATGAAAGAATGAATCTGTGCTTCTTAATTGTTGAGACCCATAAAGTTACATTAAAACTTTTATTGTAATAGGCATTGACCTTTGATTGTTTCTTGAAGTTTCAATCAGCGTTGCTACTTTAGCATGTTACCAATAGTTCGACAATGCAGTGTATATCTAGAAAAGTAGTTGAATTGGAACAGATAGATTCATGTAGAAAGGGAAGACAACTAAAATTGATAATTTAACTTGTATTCACATGTCAACCATTACACTTATCATGAGGGTATCGAGTGTAATAAAGGTACAATGTTATACATAAACTAGTGTTTACCTCTTTCGAGGATGGAAAATCAGATAACTAGCTACTGGAGTAGCAAAATGATGTCTGGGGTATTGCGAGTCATAAGATCCTCATGTTCGTAGTGAATTATTTTCGTATATGATTGAGTTTCTACAAGGAGCTTTTGTATAATGTTATTAGGTTGAGATATTATAGCTTTAGATGCTCATAGGTTCCACAAATTATTTGTCAGTATGAATTACGTGTGTTATTGATATAGTACTGGTTTGATCTAGTCCATTATGTGTAAAGTGGGAGATATTGAATGTTGGCTTTGGATCGTGGGTTGCCCACGTGAACAAACATGACCCAATGTGACTCGACCCAAAAAGATAGGCAAAAATATCCGGTACTCCCATAGACTTGGCAACTTTTATTTAGTTGCCCCTTAAACTTCACGTAGTTTTTAATACCCCCTGAACTTGAAAATTTGATAGTCTTGGCCCTCCCGGATGATGATTTGGCAAAGAGCGTGAATACACTCTCTTTTAGGCGGATGGGAGGGAAGAAAAATAAAAAAAATTAGCTTCCAAACGGAGTATTTTTCAAATAGTAATTACCAAATAATCAAATATAATGATTTATTTGTTCCAATTATATTTTTTGTTGTTTTTTCTTATTATACATTGCATATCTTTTTCCAATTATATTTTTATATACAATGAATATATGTTTGCTATGTATTTCTTATCTTTTTTTCCGGTCCAAATCTACAAAATTTAGTTCAACTCCATTTAGTTTAGCCAAATAACAAGAATATTTAGTCAAGTAATGAAGTTCAAATTGTATATTTTCTACCAAAAAAAAGTACTATGTATTTTTATTTTATTTGCATGCAATGATTATTTATTTCAATTATGCATTTTTCTTTATTCAAATTTGCAAATATTTGGTCGGAGTTTTACTATTCTTAGCTAACCATTTTATTTAGCCAATATATGGAGTTCCAACCATATATTTTTTATTTTAATTTTTAGATGCAATGATAATATGTTCTAACTGTGTATTCCTTATTTTTCTGGCCAAATATGTAAAAATAACATAATTAAAATATAATTATCTTTAGTCAAATAAAAAATTAAGTCAAAATAATGTTGTTTTAATTTTTTTAATGCACTTTTTAGCACAAAAAATAAAAATATATAATTTTATTGTAAAAAATGCCACATGGACAAAAAAATCTATGTGACAGCATGTGTGTCACACTCCTGTAGTTTGTTAGCATCCAGGGGGATCGAGGCTATGAAATTACCAAGTTTAAAGATCACGTGAAATTTAAGGGGAAACTAAATAAAAATTATCAAGTTAAGAGGTCCGAAGTATTCTATGTATTGAGGAGTTATTATTTGTAGAAAAGTTATAACACATTTAAAAAAAAAAAAGAACGTGAAAAAATGGAGGTGTTGATTTTTCTCTAAATAATCGATACTCTCCTCTCTAAAAATAAAAAATCTACAAACTCTCTTTATGCTTCTCCTATTGAATGAAAAATATTCTCTTTTTAGTTCTTCCGTGACGAAGTGAACTTCACGAAAATTCTTGATTCTGATTTCGATAATCTTCACTGCAAAAAAAGTATCCTGTTACTGGTTCATTATTCTAATAGGAGTTAAACCTATGACCTCAGACTAGTTAGAAGTCTCTTTGAGTTGTAAGCTTTCCATGTGTTATTGAGGTTCAACAATTGAGATATTAAATTGAAAAATTCACGAGTTCATTGTTCAGATGGTCAGTCAACTATCGAAAATTACCTCGTAAAATAATTTTTTTGTTTGTAATAGAAAAGTCACTTAATATGACAACTCGATAGGTCGTTTTGTGTACTAGCTCTTATTTTCATATTCTAAGACTTCTATTAGCTTCATTTGATATCTTGGTTTGCATGCATGGTCCGTGTCGCTTTTCGAAAGCCTTATGTTGCAACCCATATTTGCATACGTTAGCTTACGCAGTAAGTTAGTATTCGTAGGTCCGAGAAGTGATTATCTTTGAGATGACAAGAATTTAGTCCCATTGGTCTTAAATGATACAAGGGTGTATAAGAGTGGTTAACAAGTACTAGAAGTTAAATGAATCTAGGATGTTGTAATTCGTATTTTCGGGTAAATCTAGAGGTGATTAATATTACCAAGAGATCATGTTTTAAGGTAGTTGAATCATGTAATATCCGTTTCATAAGCCTTGAAGTCAATTAAGTTATGAAACAAAAGTCGATAAAAGTTGTCGCAACTTACGTTCATAATTTTACTTATACTTTAGGTCAAATGTCAGTAAGCTTTTCTCAAAATTTACTTTGAATTATGGGGTGATTTACCCACCAACTTCAAGATCTATGAGTCTAGTTTCTAACGCATTAAACCGTTTATTGATACGACCTCTGAGGTGAGAGATATCCGCGTTTTGCGAGAATGCGGCAAGCAGCTCTATATAGGGCCCACATAGACCGTTAAGACATATGGATATATATATAACATGCCTCAACCCCGTTCTAAGTCATTATTTTTTAGTATATGCAGACCTTAAAACCCTAAGAACACTTTCTCAAGGTTCTCTCATGATCCAAGACTAAAACAAAGGACAAACAACACAAATCAAGTGTCGGGAATCTCGTGGCGCTAGTAAGTTTCTTGTTCTTCTTATTGTTGCCGATTTTTGTGTTGTTCCAACTCGTGTGGGAGGTTGTTTTAAGTTGTTTGTATGGTGTAAAATACTCCCTCAAGTTTTAATATAAACCATAGGTGATTTCAAGTCCTCTAAAGTGATTCTAGCGCTGAAAAAATCCTAATTGATTGCTAGCTTCGCTTCCTTGTTATTGTGGAAGCATTGGAGGGATATTTCGTGGTCAATTAAGGTCAAATTGGAGTTGTTCTTTCTGTTTAAAGGTAAGGAACCTCTTACCCTACATGTATTTAAGATTATCCAAGTTATGGCTAAGTCGTTGAAGCTAGAACTTGTGAGATATATGTCAAAAGGCTTGTTAGTAATGCTGTTGGCTGGTGGACTATTTTGGGAGGCTCAATATGATTATTATTGATGTTGTTTGGGCTGTTTGGTGATTGTTTTAACTTGTGGGAAGTCATATAAATAGGGGAGGTGCTGTCCGTTTCATCGTAAAATAGGTTACGGTTGATACATAATAGTTTCGACACTTACACGATAACGATAGTGTCATTTCTCTTATTGTAGGCTAAGGATTTGTGGAATTTTCATAGCTTGAGATTGGGAAGTATATACAAGGTATGTGAGGCTATCCCTTTCCTTCTTTTGCACGACTTCGATTGTGCGTAATGTAATGAACGAGCTTCCAAAGATACTCCACTCTTAGAGGCTAGCAGTACTAACATTGTTTCTCTTCTTATGGAACGATTGATGTTGATGGTACTTCTCTTATTCTTATGTTATCAATGTTGTTGGTACTACCTGTTTCTTATAAGATTCTTGATGAGGATTTAGTCCTAATGACGTGTACGGATGATACCGACCTTACGTCACTCCGTAGAGTTCAAAATGTGATTCTAATGAGTCCAGCACACATCATATATATGTATCTACTTTACTCTACCGAGCCGCGCTATAGTCCTCCGGGTACGGCACCTATTGTGCAACCACTGATCAGTTGGGTTTTACCGAGCTCCACGTGGCCGGGTACGATTCTACCGAGCCTTATGATGGCTGGGTATGTTTTTACCGAGCCTATTAGGGCCGGGTATGATATGATTATAATGATGCCTATAGAGGCGTATGTTATTAGAAGTTTATGTATGTGTGTGTGTGTGTGTCTATATATATATATATATATATATGTGCATCACGCATTCATGTCAGTAGCCCTTAGAGGTACCTAGATGTTACAGGTTGTATATTCTCTATCTCTTTTTACATTATTGTTCTTACTTATGCTTTCCTGCCTTACTTACTCAGTACTTTATTCGTACTGACGTCCATTTATTTGTGGACGCTGCATGTCGTGCTGCAGGTCCTGATAGACAGGTATGCGAAACTTCCCCACCATAGTAGGCTGCCCAGTTCAGCGGTTATTGGCGAGATCCCTTTTCCCGACTCACCGTGGTCTTGGTATGCATTTTTGTTATACGCGTTATAGGTATGTCGGGGCCCTGTCCCAGCAATGTTGCAGCACTTATGTTCCTTTAGAGGCTCATAGACAGGTGTCGACTCATGTATAGTTTGGATTGCCTTGTCGACTAATTTTTGTTGTATAGTCTCTCATGGCAGCTTGTCAGCTCGTACCTTATACGTAGCTTCATGACAGCCTTGTCGGCTCATGATATATATGTTCATGCCATTATTTGTCATTGTTGGTTGTTTAGGATTCATGTCTACCACCTATACTGATCTCATCGACCCTTATAGATAATAAGAAAGGTTAGATAAAATGTGCATTGGTGCTCGGCAAGTATGGTCCAGGTGCCTGTCATGGCCCTCCGACTTGGGTCGTGACAAACGTGTTATCAGAGCAAGTCTGTCATAGGGGTTGTCTATGAGCCGTGTCTAGCAGAGTCTTAATTATGGATGTGTAGCGCGCCACATTTATAATCAGGAGGCTGCATGACATTTAGGGTTGTTACCTTTTTCCTGAATCTAGATCGTGTGCAGAGCTGAGTCGTAAGTATTCGTCTCTAATATTCACCATGTTCTTTTCAGTGATGCCCATGACTAGGAAGCAAGTGATTAGTAGACGCTTTGATACAGTTGTGGGGGAGGGTATTAGCCAGGTGCCTCCCGCTAGAGCAGGCCAAAGTGAGCCTCAGAGTGAGATGCCGTCTCAGACCTCATTTACTCCTTCTCCTCCAGAGGATATTAGAAGGCACCCAGCATTTCCAGTTCCTCCATCTGGTACTACAGACCAGGATATGCGGAGTGCGGTACAGTTGTTGACTAGCTTGGTAGCTTCTCAGGCTCAGAGGCAAAATACCGGTGCTGCTGATAACCCGGTTAGTGCGAGAGTTCGTGATTTTATTAATTTGGATCCTCTAGTGTTTACCGAGTCAGACCCCAAGGAGGACCCGCAGACTTTTACTAATCAGGTTCATTGTACACTGCAGGTTATGCACACTAGTGATACGGAGGCAGTAGAGTTGGCTTCTTATCAATTACGGGATTTAGCAGTTTTCTGGTATGATAGTTGGGAAAGATCCAAGGGTCCGAACGCTCCTCCACCTATGTGGAAGGAATTTTCTGAGGCTTTTCTTCGTCACTACTTGCCAGTTGAGATACGACGAGCTAGAGCTGATAAGTTCTTGAACCTTCGACAGGGTAATATGAGTGTGCGAGAGTATAGTATGTAGTTTGATTCTTTAGCAAGGTATGCTCCCCATATGGTGGCCGAGATGAGCGATAGGGTGCACCTGTTCGTGAACGGATTGGGACCACATCTGATAAATAAGTGCACGACAGCCTCCTTGATAGAGAGCATGGATATTTCCCGTATTCAGGCTTATGCCCAGACACTAGAGGATCGTAAGTGCCAGCAAAGAGCAGACAGGGAGCAGGATAGGGGCTAGCATAAGAGGGCGAGATTTGCAGGGTATTCTGGTGACTTCGGAGGTAGTGTCAGGCCCCAGTCTTCGAGGAGTTTGGCACCACCTATAGCTAGTGCTTCTCCACGCTTTCAGAGGCCTCAGTATGATCAATTTACCTATTATGGTTCAGGTCAGAGTTCGTGGGCATCAGGCTCACAATATCATAGGGATACTAGTCAGACGAGACCCCCAACACCTCATTGTGATCAGTGAGGCAAGGCCCACTTTGGACTGTGCCGTCGAGGTTCTAATTCATGCTATTCTTGCGGACAGCCTGGCCATATGAGGCGGGGTTGTCCTAACAGAGGAGGTGGTGATATGGCTCAGCCGACTGGATTTGTGTCTGGTTCTTCCTCATCAGTTCGACCTCCAGTACGGGGTTTTCAACAGTCGATATGTCGTGGTAGAGGTAGAGGTGCAGTGCCGAGTTCGAGTGGTACTCAAAATTGAACATATGCTCTAGTAGGTCGACAGGATCTCTAGTCATCTCCGGATGTTGTTACAGGTATAATGTCTGTGTTTTCTTATGATGTATATGCGTTGATTGATCTGGGATCTACATTATCATATGTTACACCCTTTGTGGCTAATAATTTTGGCATCAAACCTGAATTAATAAGTAAACTACTTGCGGTATGTACTCCAATAGGAGAATCAATGATTGCTAGAAGGGTATATAGAGGTTGTACAGTGATGATTTGTAGTCGTCAAACCTCGGCGAATTCATTTGAGTTAGAAATGGTTGATTTCAATGTGATAATGGGAATGGATTGGTTGGCCTCATGCTATGCAAATGTTGATTGTCGTACGAAGATGGTTAGGTTTCAGTTTCCTAGTGAACCCGTCATTGAATGAAAGGGGAACATTGCTACGCCGAAAGGTATGTTTATTTCCTATCTTAAGGCAAGGAAGATGATCTCAAAGTGTTACATTTATGATCTCATTCGCATTAGGGATGCGGAGGCGAAGCCGCCTACTCTACAATCAATCCCCGTGGTCAACGAATTTTCAGATGTTTTCCCAGATGAACTCTTAGGTCTTCCTCTTGAAAGGGAGATTGAGTTTAGCATTGATGTGTTTCCTGACACTCAACCGATCTATATCCCTCCATACAGGATGGCCCCTGCAGAGTTGCGAGAGTTGAAGGTGCAGTTGAAGGACTTGCTGGATAAGGGCTTCATTAGGCCTCGCACTTCACCTTGGGGTGCGCCAGTCTTGTTTGTGCGAAAGAAAGTCGGGTCGTTAAGGATGTATATCAATTATCAACAGTTGAATAAGTTTACTATAAAGAACAAATATCCACTTCCAAGGATTGACGACCTGCTTGACCAACTCCAGGGTGCCAAATATTTTTTCAAGATTGACTTACGTTCAGGGTATCATCAGGTGAAGGTCAAGGAGAAGGATATTCCAAAAACAGCCTTCCGGACTAGATATGGGCATTTTGAGTTCTTAGTGATGTCGTTCGTGCTAACAAATTCCCTAACAGCTTTAGATCTCATGAATAGTGTATTCAGGCCCTATCTTGATGTGTTCGTGATCGTATTCATTAATGACATTCTGATGTATTCTCGTTCGAAGGCAGAACATGTGGGCCACTTGCGGATAGTGTTACAGACCCTTCAGGATCGTAAGTTATATACTAAGCTCTCCAAATATGAATTCTGGCTAAACTCAGTAGCATTCGTTGGCCATGTGATATCTGACGAGGGTATTAGTGTCGACACTTAGAAGATCGATGCAGTGAAGAGTTGGCCAAGACCTACAACACCGTTAGAAGTCCGCAGCTTCCTGGGGCTAGCAGGATATTATAGGCGGTTTAGAGAAGGGTTTTCCTCTATGTTAGCACCATTGACTAAGTTAACACCGAAAGCTACCAAGTTCTTGTAGTCTGACGCTTGTGAGCGTAGTTTTCAGGAGCTAAAGAATCGATTGACATCCGCAACAGTGCTCACTCTCCCAGAAGGAACCAAAGGTTATATGGTATATTGTGATGCCTCAAATATAGGTTTGGGGTCCGTATTGATGCAACGTGGGAAGGTGGTTGCTTATGCATCATGACAATTGACGAAGCATGAAAATTATTACTCGACTCATGATTTGGAATTGGCCGCAGTAATATATGCTTTGAAGATTTGGCGGCACTACTTATACGATGTCCATGTTGACATCTACACAGATCACAAAAGTTTACAATACATCTTCAAGCAGAAGGAGTTGAATATGAGGCAACGTAGGTGGCTTGAATTACTGAAAGATTACGATGTCGAGATATTGTACCATCCCGGTAAAGCCAATGTTGTGGCGGACGCTCTCAGTCGTAAGTCAATGGGAAGCCTAGTACACATTGAGGCAAGTAGACAGGGGTTGACTAAAGAGCTTCATCAGCTAGCCAATATGAGAATCAGATTGTTAGACTCTGATGACGGAGGTGTTACTATGCATAATACGTCAGAATCATGTTTGGTAATCGAGGTAAAAGCACGGCAATATGAAGATCCTACCTTAGTACAATTGAGAGAGAGCGTTCAGCAGTGTAAAATTACAGCTTCGGAGATCGGAGGAGATGGGGCACTAAGATACCAGGGCCGATTATGTGTGCCTAATGTAGCAGGGTTGCGAGAGAAAATTATGATTGAGATTCAGCAGTCCCGATATTCCATCCATCCCGGTTCGACAAAGATGTATCATAACATTAAGGAGCAGTATTGGTGGGATAACATGAAGAAGTCTATTGCAGAATTTGTAGCCCAGTTCCCTAATTGTCAACAAGTAAAGATTGAGCATCAGAAACCCGGTGGATTGATTCAGAATATAGAAATTCCGACCTGGAAATGGGAGGTGATTAGTATGGACTTCATTGTTAGGTTACCTCGCTCTTATCATAAGTTTGAGTCCATCTGGGTGATAGTTGATCGACTTACAAAATGTGCCCATTTTCTGCCAGTTAAGACAACTTGCACAGCTGAAGATTATGAGAAATTGTATATCAAGGAGATTGTTAGGCTTCATGGTGTGCCATTATCTATTATATCAAACCGAGAAGCTTAATTTACGGCTAACTTTTGGAGGTCTTTTTGGAAGGCTTTAGGCAACTGGCTGACAGGCTGAACGTACCATTCAGACACTTGAAAATTTGCTACGAGCATGTGTTTTAGATTTCAAGGGGAACTGGGATGATCATCTGGCACTCATAAAATTCGCCTACAATAATAGCTACCATTCCAGTATTAAAATGGCCCCGTACGAGGGACTATACGGGAGGAGATGTAGATCACCAGTTGGATGGTTCGAAGTCGGTGAGACGGAATTATATGGGCCAGATTTGATTCACCAAGCCATTGAGAAAGTGAAAGTGATACAAGAGCGACTGAAGGCAGCACAAAGCAGGCAAAAATCTTATTCCGATATCTGACGTCGTGACCTAGAATTTGAGGTTGGTGATTGGGTTTTCCCGAAGATCTCGCTGATGAAGGGTGTTATGAATTTTGGGAAGAAGGATAAACTGAATTCACGGTATATCAGTTCGTACAAAATTCTTCGACGAATTGGACAGGTTGTTTATGAGTTAGAATTGCCATCCGAATTGGAATTTGTCCACCCGGTATTCCATGTATCTATGTTGAGGAAATGTATTGGAGACCCTTCTCGCATCGTACCTATCAAAGATGTACAATTTACAAAGGATCTATCATATGAAGAAATGCCAGTGGATATATTAGATTGACAAGTCCGCAAACTGAGAACAAAGGATGTAGCTTCCGTTAAAGTATTGTGGAGGAACAATAATACGAAAGAAATGACATGGGAAGAAGAAGATGAGATCAAGTATAAGTACCCTTACCTGTTCCAGAATGAAGATAACGAGGATGCCGGGGGGACGAAGGACGCATTAGAAGGAGAAACATCACTATGAGGTAAGCAATAACTTGAGAATACTTTTTCTTAATACAAAATGGTGATATGCAGATAATGTACATATCTATAATGCTTTGTATAGCCTTGTAAGGCCATAGGTTGGGTTTAACTGCTTGCAAGTTTGGTTAGTGTGCATTTTATTGAGGAAACTCAGCCGGAAATTTCCATCATAAATCCACGTTGAGTTAGACTCCCCGTAAACCCTTACATTCGAGGACAAATGTTCCTGGGGGGGAGGGTGTTACAACCCTTATTTGCATACGTTAGCTTATGCCTAAGTTAGTCTACGTAGGTCCGAGAAGAGATTATCTTTAAGATGATAAGAATTTAGTCATATTGGTGTTAAATGATACAAGGGTGTATAAGAGTGGTTAACAAGTACTAGAAGTTAAACGAATCAAGGATGTTGTAACTCGTATTTTCGGGTAAATCTAGAGGTGATTAATATTACCAAGAGGTCGTGTTTTAAAGTATTTGGATCATGTAATATCCGTTTCATAAGTCTTGAAGTCAAACGAGTTATGAAACCAAAGTCGACAAAAGTTGTCGCAACTTATGTTCATAATTTTACTTATACTTTAGGTCAAATGTCACTAAGCTTTTCTCCCAATTTACTTGGAATTACGGGGTGATCTACCCTCCAAATTCAAGATCTATGAGTCTAGTTTCTAACACATTAAACCGTTTGTCTCGAAGATCTCTGGGGTGAGATATATTCGCGTTCTTGCGAGACTGCGCCAAGCAACTCTCTATGGGACCCACATAGGCGGTTAAGACATATGGATATATATAACATGCCTCAACACCGTTCTAAGTCATTATTTTTCAGTATATGCAGACCTTAGAATCCTAAGAACAGTCTCTCAAGGTTCTCTCATGATCCAAGACTAAAACAAAGGGCAAATAACACAAATCAAGTGTCGGGAATCCCGTGGCGCCAGTAAGTTTCTTGTTCTTCTTGTTGTTGCTGATTTTTGTGTTGTTCCAGCTCGTTTGGGAGGTTGTTTTAAGTTTTTTGTGTTCTATAAAATACTCCCTCAAGTATTAATATCAACCCTAGGTGATTTCAAGTCTTCTAAAGTGATTCTAGTCCCAAAAAAACCCTAATTGATTGCTAGCTTCGCTTCTTTGTTCTTGTGGCAGCATTGGAGGGATATTTCGTGGTCAATTAAGGTCAAATTGGAGAGATTTTTTTTTGTTTAAAGGTAAGGAACATCTTACCCTACATTTATTTAAGATTATCCAAATTACGGCTATGTCGTAGAAGCTAGAACTTGTGAGATATATGTCAAAAAGCTTGCTAGTAATGTTGTTGGTTGGTAGACTGTTTTGGGAGGCTCAATATGATTATTATTGATGTTATTTGGGCTGTTTGGTGATTGTTTTAACTTGTGGGAAGTCATATAAATAGGGGAGGTGCTGTCTGTTTCATCGTAAAATAGGTTACGGTTGATACATAAAGTTACGACGCTTAAACGATAACGATAGTGTCATTTCTCTTACTGTAGGCTAAGGATTTGTGGAATTTTCATAGCTTGAGATTGGGAAGTATATACAAGGTATGTGAGGCTATCCCTTTCCTTCTTTTGCACGACTTCGATTGTGCGTAATGTAATGAACGAGCTTCGAAAGATACTCCACTCTTAGAGGCTAGCAGTACTTACATTGTTTCCCTTCTTATGAAACGATTGATGTTGATGTTACTTCTCTAATTCTTATGTTATCAATGTTGTTGGTACTTCCTGATTCTTATAAGATTCTTGATGAGGATATAGTCCTAATAACATGTACGGAAGATGCCGACTTTACGTCACTCCGAATAGTCAAAATGTGATTCTAATGAGTCGAGGACACATCATATATATGTATCTACTTTACTCTACTGAGCCACGCTATAGTCGGCCGGGTGCGGCACCAATTGTGCAACCACTGATCAATTGGGTTTTACCGAGCTCCACGTGGCCGGGTATGATTCTATCGAGCCTTATGATGGCCGGGTACGTTTTTACCGAGCCTATTAGGGTCGGGTACGATATGATGATAATGATGCCTACAGAGGCGTATGTTTTAAAATTTTATGTGTGTGTGTGTCTATATATATATATATATATATATATGCATCATGCATTCACGTCAGTAGCCCTCAGAAGTACCTAGATGTTACAGGTTGTATATTCTCTATCCCTTTTTACATTATTGTTCTTACTTATGCTTTCCTGCCTTACATACTCAGTACTTTATTCGTACTGATATCCTTTTATTTGTGGACGCTGCATGTCGTGCTGCAGGTCCTGATAGACAGGTAGGACGAAGCTCCCCCACCATAGTAGGCTGCCCAGTTCAGCAGTTATTGGCGAGATCCCTTTTCCGGATTCGCCGTGGTCTTGGTATGCATTGTTTTATAGGCGTTATGGGTATGTTAGGGGCCTATTCCGGCAATGTTGCAACACTTATGTTCCTTTAGATGCTCATAGATAGGTGTCGACTCATGTATCGTTTGGATTGCCTTGTCAACTAATTTTTGTTGTATAGTCTCTCATGGCAGCTTGTCAACTTGTACCTTATACGTAGCTTCATGACAGCCTTGTCGACTCATGATATATATATTCATGACATTATCTGTCATTGTTGGTTGTTTAGGATTCATGTCTACCATTTATACTGATCGTATCGGCCCTTATATATAATAAGAAAGGTTAGATAAAATGTGCATTGGTGCTCGGCAGGTATGGCCCGGGTGCCAGTCATGACCCTCCGGCTTGGGTCGTGACACCTTAATGTAAAACTTTGTTAAAAATGAAATTTTTGACTAAAAATGTGGCTAGTTGACCACGATCAATATTTTGGGTAAACGACCCCGGATCAGTATTTTGACGGTTCGTATTGTGATTTTGGACTAGGGCATATGCCCGGAATTGCAGTCGGAGGTCCCTAGGTTGATTTGACTTGTTTGCCGAAAGTTAACAATTTGAATATTTGGGAATTTCCTAGGTTTAATCGTAGGTTGACTTTATAGTTATTGAGTTTGGATTTTTTTTCCCGACCCAAGAACCCACCACAAGCGTCGTGATGGCACCTAGTCTCTAAGACTAGGTAAACTGATTGCTAACAACGATTAAGACAGTTTTAACAATCATAATTTGAAACATAGTTTAATATAAATGCCAAAACAAAAGCGGAATAAGCCTCCGCGGCAATACTTAACAACCTCCCAAGACTGGTAATAAATAGTCACGAACTCTAGCTAAGTATATGGAAAGATCTCAAAGATCGAAAATACAACACTGTTCAAATGACAATTGACTGTACAATATAAGGAAAGGACTCCAAGGGACTGCTACGGCCAAGCAGCACTACCTTGAATCCTCGCGATCAACAAACTCCGCCCGAGTCCGATATCTCCAATGCATGGCTCTGTACAAAAATGTGCAGAAGTGTAGTGTGATTACACCATGGTTGGTACCCAGTAAGTATCAAGACTAACCTGATGGTAGGCTATAATCCAGTATTTTAGTCTCTTATTACACTCTAATTCATTGCACTTTACTTGTGTTTGAGCTTTAATTGGTAGTGTTCTGCACTTATTGTGTGTTTTATGCTTTGTAGGAGTGATTCCGAGCTATGTAGATGTTATGGAATGAATTCGAGCAATTTGGAGCTTTGAAGTCTGAGTAAAATCCCAAGGGATTAAGCCGGGATCATGTTCGGGGGTCGAGGACCAAGTTTGGACGTCAAAAATCAAAGTTTGAGCCGTACTCTAAGAAAACCCCACTACTGTGGCGCGTGGGGCAGCGCGTTGGGCGCCGCGGCTGCCTATTTCCTGCGGCCTGATATATTTTAGCTCTCTGGATTTTTCCACTAATGCACCACATGGCGCGTCGCCCCATGCGGCGCCTGTGTAATTTTTAAAGAGCCAATGTCCTATTTTGGTTAGGAGAAGGTTGTTTCATCTGGGCCCGACCCTAGTTGGTATAAATATGTGAAAAAACGTTATTTTCTGTACTTTTGTCATATTTTTCGACCTAAGGAGGTTAAGGAGGAGTGGGAAGAACACAAGCACAAAGATTTCATCATTCCTTCCTCACTCATAACCCGATTTTGGATAAAATTTATGTTTTCCTATACTTTAATTTTATTTGTGATGAATTCCTCCATATCTATGGAGTAGTTCCATTTAGGGTTTAATGGATTTGGTGTATTGATGATTGTTTGTGGATTATAATTCTAGTTTTATGTATTGAAGCATTTTTGGATGATTTAATTGTTGCATCTATATTCACTTGTTTATGTAATCGAGAGAGATATAACTTGTGATATGATTGCATCATATTGTAGGTCGAGTTCATTAATTCTTCTTAGAAATCGAAAGAGGCTAGTTGAATCATTGATTAAACCTAGTTAAGAGAATAATTGAACGAGGTTTTCCTAAAGGCTAATCCATTACGCATTCTTGCATATCTTCACGTGTTTAATTTGGTTCATCTTGTGAGGTTAAGACTTAATCGAGAGCGGAGTTTTGCCTGACGTTTGAACTAATAATTGAGTGAATTGAGGAGACTCAATTGAACATTAGAAGTGAATTATCTAGATTTAGATCACAAACAATTATCTTGCACCTATCCTATCAAAACTCTATCTTCTCCCATTGATAAATTTCTTTGCTTATTTGTCATTTTTATTGTCATTAGTTAATAGTTTTACATTCTTAGTTAATATTAGTTATTAATAATATAAATCTCAATTGTTGATTCTCCTGGATAGCAACCAAGCTAGAAACTATGAGAATATTATTTAAATCCAATCCATGTGTATACGATATTATACTATACTATATTAGATTAGCGAGCATAATTTAAGTGTGTGTTTTGCGCTCGTCAAATTTTGGCGTCGTTGCCGGGGATTGGCAATCAATAGTGTTTGAAAAAGTTTTTTTAGCTGAATTTATAATTTTATTACTGAAATTAAAGTACAACAATAGAGGGGGACATAAACCTTACCTCCCAAAATAGAATGCCTGTACTATTACTCATTCTAAAGTGATGACTAATTGTACCTAAAAAGTAGGAGGGGGTTGGACCTAAGATGATGTAACAGTTATCTATTTGATGATAGACAGTCGTTTGTACAAAAACAATGTGAGTTTCTTCTAGGTCAACTATACAAAAAAGTACATGTATTCATATTTCTACAAAGTTAAAGGGGAATTTGTTCCCTACTATGTGCTCCTAACATCTATCTATAAGATGTTGCAAAAGATTGACAAAAAAGCATGAGCTATCTTCAAATTTGCTTTGACAAAAGCCAAGTTGAAGATAACTGTCAAAAAGTATCTTGTTTCTGAATATCAGTGTTGCTTGTGTTGTTTGTTGGGCAGTTTTCCAGTTGCTGTTGCTGAAGCTGGATATTGTGTGTGCTATAGGATGAGACTGCAGTTGATGACTGTTTGATTTTCTGCATCTGGGGGGGGGGGG